>JACXSJ010000947.1:88808-138783 GCA_014851325.1 Pentalonia nigronervosa | reverse complement strand
GTTGCTATGATATATTATAAAATTAAAGAATACAGAAATCAATTTAAATATTCTTACCTTTCTGAGTCTTTTGGTAACGTAAAGTAACTTAGCTCATTCGAATGTACCGAACTTTTATTTGTGCAGTATTTCACACCACATTTTCGGTATGCAATACTTTTAGAAGTCTTCATCATTGAAATGAAAAAACACAAAAAAAAACGGGTGCAAAATTCAATCGCGAATCAGTTTTTCATTCGACTTAAATAAAAATGTTCAAACAGTGTACGTTAAGCGGCAAAAATTCGGTAGTCAGTACGAACTACTAGAGTTCAACGGCTGAACGACGTCAAAAAAGTCAGTGATGTGTAACTAATAAACAATAATTTTTCATAAAGCTTTATTTTCCCTATTCGCGGTGACACTGATTTGAGGTAGGTTTTGTTTTTTTTCACATTTTTTGAGAATTACACGGGCCGAATAGAGAGTGCACCGTCTGGTTTTATTTAATCTGTGATCATACCAACGAAACGAAATATTTATAGCCCAAGTAGGTACACTGATACTATAAACAATATGTCGATAAGAAATAAGTACCTATAATATTTTAACTGTACTCGTGCGGGTCCTACACAAATGGGTACACTTTACGGGGTGGTTCATTTTCAGTTCTTAACGGAATAAATACTTTTTGGATCCTCGAACACAAAAATCCCGTAAGAAAGATTGTTTTTCACAAATACACAAATATATTTGTGCGTCAAAGCTATGACGTTTTCTACACACGTAATAAAATCATAACACTGTGTGGGTAGTTTAAAACGCTCCACTGCTCGGTATCACGAAGTTTCAGACTTAGCATACTCGAATTAAATTTACTCTTTTTTTTTTCCTGTAAATAATAATGCAAACATCTTTAGCATTTTTTTATTATTATATATGCGACTGCGTTTTTACTAACCATCACGTCGATACGTCTTTTTTAAAAAAGAAAAACGTTTACCGATATTATACTTACTATTGTTGAACAATAAACGCGAAATACCATTACCGAACTGTATTTGTGATTACACCGTGATCCTAAGATTTTTTTTTACGATAACGATAATATGATAATATTATCTGCAGTGCGTTCAACGAGAGGGTCGAGACCTTCTAAACTTGTTTGCTTCTCCACGCCGACTTTTTCTTTTTTTTTTTTTTTATTATTATAACTGAAGCCACAACAACATAAAATATTGGCTTACGATATTTTAAATTATGTTAACATAAACATAATTAAAACGAATTGTATAGTTTAGTTAGCTTTAGGAATCGGAATATTTTTTGTACGTTGTCTGGATCGGGTTCTATGTACGTCGCGGAGACAGTCAGATATTTTGAGGTTGGTTCTGATGTCACGGTATTTCAGTAAATTATGTGTTGTATAATGGGCATTTCACCGCACGAGGAAAATTTCGGGATCCGTTCTGGCCGTTAAATGTTTATGGGTCTATTCGGATTCTGTAGAGTATTACTTCTTGACGTCTGAATAGTGAGATGGCCGGCCATGGCAGAATGCTAGATTCAATTTCGTTAAGGTCAGTGTGAAGTGTTGACCACTTGTATTTCCATTGATTTAGTATATAATTGTTGATGAAATGTTTCGAGTATATGTGAACGAAGATGGAATGAGTTTGAAGAAGTGATAGTCTGTTCAGCATAGGTATCTAACTCATTTCCCATGATACCAATGCGATTTTTGATATCCAAATTATGGTTACGGTCTGCACATATTGGCTTCGGGGGATGGTATCTGGTTCTGAATTTTTTGACATATGCCGTTGGGTTGGTAGTAGTTTTTGATGCTGATTAGTGTGCTTATAGAGAATCACAAATAGTACGACGGAATTGTTTATTTTGTTGTTTTTCATAATATCAAGCGCGTGGGAAACAGCGAGAGTTTTAGGCCGTGTAAACTGAGCAAAAATCGGGGAGCTTGACAATAGACACGCCGACTTTGCACGTTTTCCAATCGATATAATGTTATTTTAAGGGAATTCGATACCGCTCGTTTTTAAGGAGCTGAATGTGGGCAATTTCCATAGCGCGTGCGTGCATATCGTGTATTTGTGTTTTTAGTAAACGATAATATTAGTGTGAGACAATTAAAGGAAACGAACAATTTCACACACACAAGCACAAGTCAAAAACGTAAAGTCGCGCGCTTGACAAATATTATTTACTATTTTTTTTTTTTTTTTTTGTCTAAAAGTATCGATCTTTTGCCAATAATTGTATAGACTATCGTAGTAATCAGAAACCAATGCTGAAAAAATATTTTAATTCGTCATGAAGTTTACTTGAAAATGACTTTTTCACATTTTTAAATTATTTTTTTATTTCAATATTACTTATATTTTAAAGTTCTTATTATTCAAAATTTTTAATTCAAACTTTGAAGGGCTTGAGTCATCAATTTCCAAAAAGTGGAAAAGTCGTTTTCAAGATAACTTTAAGACGAATAAAACATGTTTTTGGAATTGTTTTCCGATTATTAGGATAACTAGTTGGCATGACACTCGAATCCCCTTAAATGTTAATATAATTTTGAAATATTATTCACAAAGCGTTATGTATACAAAAAAAAAAAACAAATCCAATTTAATATTATCCGATCGACCGATCAATGTATAAAGACGTACCTACGTTCCTATATGCGAGTGTGTTTTTGTAAATATTGTAAATATTGTATGTGTAGCTTATATAAAAGCATGAACCAGATAAAAATAATTTTGTTTTTAATGCAATAGTTAAAAATCGTACCTAAATGTAAATAATGGCAATTACAATTTGATTTATTGAACATTATACGAGCACGAATGTAGTTTAATAAATATTTATAACACAGAAAATACAATTTATAAAACGACTATCTGAATTATACATACCTACTATTCATAATAAGGATTGTAATTATTCGAAAAGGTTATTTTAAATTATTATGAGCACCGGACAATAACCTTTTTGGCTTTTTCTATCTCTTGTGTTCAATGCGAACATTCAGACTAATTGTATCTGTTTAGGACCCAAATTATTATATTGTTTAATAATCAGAAATAATTAATGTTTGCTTAAAATTACCATATTTTGAAATTATAGTATAAGACACTATTTACAATTTAGAGTTTCTTTATATTTAGCATTTTTTTGTTTTTCTAAACGATTGAAAAATAAATAAAAGGTCTTTAAATACGCAATCGTATATGCCGCAGGTATTAGGCTAAAGCAAAAATTCATGAAACGTGGTAATTCTTTTTTTTTTTTTCTGGTTCGTATTAATTCCAACCAAAACGTCGAAATCTCTTTGGCCGGCCTGCAGACGGTGCAGCGCAGTCAGACAATAACAATAATCTGTTTGTGTACGCGGTAAGTGTCGAATGTTATTTTCCGCTTCTCACTGCACCCCATCGTGCGCACCACATGCACGTCAGTACACGCTTTGTATGATACGGCGCGGCGGTCTCGTATACGGTTAGTAATATACCTGGGTAACCGCGGTTGCACACGACTTAAAAAAAATACAGAGATCCCGACGTTCGTTTGACAAATTTCATAGACTTTGTATGTAGAGAGGACTCAAACTTTTTCATATAGCTCACGACTGCACATTATTACGCGTATTTATAAACGGCATGGGTGAACTACGATGTGTGCTGTATATATACACAGGTTGTAACGGAAAGAACTGACTAATAAAATGACTCTTGTTCTAATTAATATATATATATTTTTTTATATATTATATATAAACATTTGCGATTATATTTAAAGCATACAGTTTTTTTTTTTTTTAACTGACGTGACGTTTCGACCTTTTTGTGGCCTACTACTCACCCATCGGCCGAAGGGGTCACTCGTGCCGATGACTTGTGAGTCGAACCGCGTGGTTCCTGAAAGGAACGTCAGTAGAGCTCACAGGTTTTGGAATACACATATATATATATATATATTAAATAATAAATAGATTAAATGACCAAGATAATTAGGTGACCAATTATTTGCTTATAAATGAAAAGAGGATGTTTTGAGGATAAAAAAAACATTAATTTATTTTAAGAATAGAATTTTGATGGGGTTTTAACATTGTTGAGAGAAATATATGGCATATTATATATACGTGAACGACAATCACGAAAACATAAATATCAGTGGCAAGATAGCAAGCACATGTACACATTATTTTAATTAAAGATTGAGGAGATTAATCTGGATGAAATAAATAATAATGGGATGACTGCCACGATACTAAATACAATAAAATAAAAGTATGCTGTGCACGTGAGGGATATAAACAAAGGTGAACATTTATGTTACAATACTTGAGACTGGTGATGACGTAGGTTGATATTTTGATCTCCGCCCGCAGGGCCCATTGGGATTGTTCAGTCCATCGTGGCCGTTGGAATGACGTAGATGGCAAAAAACCTTGACAGGTCGACCACGAGGTAGCGGTAAAAAAAAAATCGACAGAGACGTCCGAACGCTTCCTTGGTCTTGACGAAAGAGACCGTAGCATAGAATTTGAAACGGACCGTTGGGCCATCGGCGGTTTGATTGAGTGGGAGATCCAAAGTAGGTATCGTCGGGGGATACAATAGTTCGGGCACTACAGGTTGCCCTGCATTGCCGTACCGGTGGTGCGGCAACGATGACCGGGGAACAGCTGACTCCGTGATTTCCGAACACTGGATTCTGGGGGAAGTGGGGATAGGAGAAAAACAAAAAACACCGTTTGTGATTGTTACTCACGATAGCGTTGTCGGTGTATTTAGATTTATGATTGGTTTGTATTGAGAAGATAAAGGTGAATTTTAATTTGTAAAAATTCGTTAAGGGGCCCTAAATTCCGGGACGTTACATTGAAAATAAAAAAAATTTTAATTTGATTAAAATCTTAAATTATATTTTATTATCCATAAAATGTTTATAAATTTTTCACGCGTTTAACTTTTATCGATTTTCTATTTTTGTTCGTCAGTTCTTTCTGCAGTTACACCCTGTATATATATATGTGTGTGTGTGTATGTCCTACAGCCGACTCGTGTGTTTCTGTGTACCACACGCCATATATATGCCTCGGTTATACGCGTTTATGCACACGCACCTAACCCGAAGTCGTGTCTTGACAAAGGCACTGCAGACGGCGACGGCAGTCGCGTCACCGAGACGTGTATTATGTCGTGTGGTGAGAGTGTACGACTCGCGTTCTCTCACGGAATAATCGAGTTAAGTTGGACTTTTTCGGCGGCGAACTGGGAATAAAATATGATACGATATGGTATATATATATATATATATATATTTATATTCATCCCGAGCCAACGCACAACACTGACGACAAATTGGATTACTCGCACCCGTGGACTTTGGTTGTGTGCTCCCATAAAATATGACGTCTGACGACGACGACTTTTCTACGTTAGATTTCGAACAATAGTATAAAGATCGCGTAGATGAAGCTTTAGAGGTTTTTTCGTGTGTGTTCGACGGCGGTTTTATTGTGTGACGTATATATAATAATATAATGACGTCGGTATATAAAAGGTGTGAAAGGTCTGAAAGACGCGATGATGCGCAGTCTAGTACAACTATATACATCGGTGTAAAACTGTGAAAAATTTTTCGTATCATGGATGTCATATGCCCGGGAGTCGTTGCGAAACGATAACGCTGTTCAACAATATTCTACTCTTTACTTTTTTTTTTTTCGTCATCATTTGATACGTTTTCGCGTTTTGGGGCGACAGCGTAAACAATTTCATATTCTCGAGCAGAATTTTCTAAGCATTTCAAAATGTAACTACACAAATTTAATTTTGAACGAGCAGTTAATAATAACGCGTACTGCTCGTTAAAAATTCGATTTTTTATGAATTATTGAAGTTTTTAAAAAAATATCCTGCTTGGGAATTAAAAATGTAAAAATAACTATTAAACCAAAATGATAAAAAGAAAATTTTTTTTTCTCAAAAATGTAGAACATATATAATGTTCTTAATGTTTAACTATTCGTTGATATATGTAGAAAAATGTTGTTGTGTGACAACACTCTCCGCGGGGAAGGTGTTCAATTGATGTGATTTTTATTCCACTCTGCAGTTGCACTGGAAATGCGCGGGAAAACGCGTTATTTTGTTTTAGAAGTTTCGCAATATAATTTTTTCCACATATATACAACTACACCAATGTCAGTGAAATTATCTTTTCGTTTTTATAAAAAGTTAGCATATTTTTCAACGAAATCTTTTGAAAAATAATAATATTGTTGTGTATATATTTTTTTTCCGTTCTTCGTACGTTACCTGAAATTTACTTCGTATTAATTATTACTTTTCTAGATAATTTAAATATCCTCTTAAATAATTAACGAGTGAAATAATATTACGTTTCAGAATTATATGTTTTAACATTTTCTAACAACACACCTCCCCTCCCCCCCTAAAAAAAAATCACCCTTACAATCTATCTAATTATTGTGGAATAAAAGACATAAATAAAATTAACAAATCAATAACGTTTTTCTATAACTCGTATTTATGTTTAAAATATTAATATTATTTTTACAATTTTTAAAAAAATGTATGTTACGTTAGAAGGCTAAAGTATTGCCTACTATCAAAAGAGGGAGGCTTACTGGGGCTTAGTCCCCCCCCCTAAAAAAAAAAAAGAAAATAAACAATATCGTACTTTAATAAAGATTACAGAATTATATATGAATATTTTTTTTTTATTATTCAGTACCTATAAAAAAAATATTGTTTTTTATTAAAATATTTATTGAGCCCCCTCAATATTTTACAAGATCTCGATCTATGAGTACTATATTAATCTTTGTAGTCCAAGCCCTTATGACAGAATCAAAAAAGCCTGTAAAATTACAACTAAATTGCGTAATATTCGGAGCTGTAGCCCATTCGGATTCTGTTTTTCCCAAACAACAACACGAATTACTTTCCACTTCATACAGACTTATTAAAACTGTCTGAGGTGTGGTTAAAAATGTAATATATTTTCAATTTTTATACTTTACATAGCATATAAAATTTCAAAAAAAAAAAAAAACACAAACAATCTTTTAGTTTTTCCTGAATGGTCGGAAAAGTCCTGGGAATTTTTCACTTTTGATCCTCCAAAATGGCAACTAGATCCAATTAAAAGTTGAAACACTTTACTGCTCCAAGCGGAAGTGACAGGTACGAATATTTTATTTTTAAAAAACACACACACACACACACATCATTGTAAAACCAACACGTGCATCGCTCTGCTTGAAATCTAAAACATATTTTACACGCTACCTATTTTATTTTCTGCGCGTTGTTCGTAAAACGAATATCAAAATTGTTTTTTAGTGTTTATGAAGTTGTTTTAACGGTTCGGTTCATAATATTCATTAGCGTACAGAATATACGTAAAACTATTATAGCATATACCTAGGTACATTTCCCCTATAATTATATACGCAAATGACGTGGGTAGGTAGGTATTCGATCACTGTCAACATTTCACGATTTTTTACCAAAGCAAAAATATTACACACAACCATATCTTCCGAATGTCAAGTAGGTATGCCGTACGCATATCATATTATCAATTCAATACATTTTACAAATTCGTATTAGTACAATATTATAAACACGGTGATAATATAAAACCTTATCGATTTAGTTCAATAATATCATCTCATATTATGCAATAAAAATATTCCCCGTCGGTTATTTCAATATATAAATATATATATATATATATATATATATATTTCCTTTTTCAAATTCTGTTACTAACTATTATTATTACTATTGTATTCTGATAAGTTTCGTAGGCAAGATCGGAATAATGATTGAGACGAACGTTTTCAATTACCATTTTGATGCGATGAACACTATACAATTCTGCCGTGCGAGGAGTGTAACACGACTATATATGTCGATACACATATATATATATATGTACAATAAATTATAAACGGTGTATTATTATAATAATATTCATGAACGACGACACAAAACGTTGCAATTTAAATGCGAAATGGAACGTCTTGCCGGCGAACGTTTCTAAAGCGTATTAGAATTATTACGCACCTGTATCCTCCTCGGATATGGCGGAGGTTTCGAATCGAACGCAGTTTCCTCCAAAGAATAATATAATATGGCCATGCCGCCGTTTACCGTTTATGCGGGCCGGAGACGCGATGAAGACTTAATTGCGTGTATGCGTGTGATGGGGGGGGGGGAGGAGCATCCTGTGCAGGAAGAGCCCGCCAATAATACCCGTTTACGGTTAAGTGGCTCGTCGTCGTCGCAATACTCGTATTTCCAAAAATATAATATGTTTTGAACCCGTTTCCAGCGGACTTCAGTATGGCGTTCGGTTTATAACAATTAACCGGACGAGACCGACGATTTTCTTTTTCGCGATTAATAACAACGATACACAGTAGACACCTACTTCATATTATGCTAGCTCTACACTCTCGAATAGTCTCGCGCGCGCGCCTTGCAACTTGTCAGCTAGTCAGTGTAATTAACTATTATTTATAACGAGAACGTAGATGATTGACTCGGCGTCGATTCGGCGAGTGTATAGAACTAGCGCCTCGCTTCACCTCGCCTCGTCCAACCCCGCGACGAGGCGAGCTCGCGAGAGTGTGGAGGAAGCATTATACGAAATAAAATACATATATAATACGCCTGTTGTAGTGTGATATTATTGTGTAAATAATATTTTAATACGCACGCTGTACAACTGGCGAGCACGTGGAACTATTTCTAGGAAATTTAATGTCATTTCATAAATGCGTACTGTTGTAGGCGCCGTATACGCTTTATAATATATCGCATAATGCACTTATGGGGACTTGATTATTTTTAATGACTTGCTGCAATGTTTACTACGCCGTACTGTAATTTGTTAGCTCACCGGAATACGACGCAATAAATTTCTAATAACTATATTATTTTAAGATTTCTCGGTACCCGAGTATAATTATTCGATTTCTAAACCACGTATAGAGTAATTTCCAAAAAGCCAACATCAAACTATTTATCCAGTCATGATTCACAGCGGGTTTAGTACTATACAGTACCGAACAAATACAATTTATAAAAGCATTTTACGCACATTCGGATGGTTTTTATTTTTTTTTTTTATAATTTTTTCAATTTTTTAAAATATTTTCATCAAGCACCTCCTCTCCCTCTCCGTTTTGATCGTAACTACAAAATAATAATTTCTGTTAAATTTGTTGATGAGAGTCACCTCAAATTTTGCCATAAATGGATAGAAAAATATTCAAAGAATGTAGTTTTTCTGTGTTTTGAAATAAACTCGTGCATGCATCGTTCAATCTTAGATAGGCAATCAAATAAAATAACACAACCATAAAAAAAACTCATTTCAAAAAATTCATTTAAAAATCATGTTCAATTCCCACGTTTTACAATCAATATTATTTTTAATTTATTATTGTTGTGTCTTGGAGTGAATTTAAATGCAAATTTATTCCCTGTGTATGTCACAATGAATCGCACGAAAAAAAGTTATCAACAAATATATATATATATATATATATATATTTATATAATAGAAATAGATTCATGTAAATAATTTATATAATAAAACATGCCGACAGGATATAGTTATTAGATGTACCTATTGCCTTTTATATTGACTCACATAAGTAATTGCAACCACTTTTGTGTTTGGTATATAATATATATATAATCTATTATAAAATCGTAATCAATCTTTGCTTTTGATTTATTTCTAACAAAAAATAATAATATTTATATAAAATAAAACTTTTCAAATAATTGTAAATTGTATTTAGAACACATTTAAGTAATATTAATGTATGATATTATTTAGTTATGTATTAACAATAAATATTTAAAATAATTAAATATATAAAATGTCAGTCTTAGTTTTATAATTTCAGATTTTATTAAAAATGTAATATATGATGTCGTTATACTTATAAAATAATCGTTAATTTAATAAACGTTTGAAATACCTAAAGACTAAAATAAATTTTAATTTTAAATTCTCAATAACTATGGTGGTAAAAATGTAATTTTGAATCACCCATAAATAAACAAATGTACACAGTAATACTTTGTATTAATATACACATGAGACGTATGATCAATGTATATTAAAGATTTAAAAAGAAAAAATGCAAAATGCAACCTATTCTTAAGAAAAATATTTTTTAAACATCTAAAGGAAGTTATTTATTTTTACAATCAAAATTAAACTATTTTAAATTTAAGAGAGTTTATGAAAATATCAAAACATTTATGAACCATTTCCATTTGTCAAATAAAATTTCAATTGTGAATAAACAAATAATAAAATAAAGACTTTTTAAAGTCAAATGTGATGTTTAATAATTTAAATTGTTTACAAATAATTATTTTTATTGAATAATTAGTATTTATTTTACTGTCAGTCAAAATATATATACACTTACAGTAAAAATTAATAATACAGTGCAATTTTCGTTAAAACTTGAATATTATTTTTAGGATTATTTTATATTTATCTAATTTGTAATTCAAATTATCGTAGCATATGCAATTCTAGAATATTGAGTAAATTGATTAAGCGAAACCGTTTTTCATTGTGTATTAAAATCGATATTAACCAATTGACATCAAAATATTCTCTCACAAGACATGAAGCCTAGCTGTAAATACCCTAGCAAGATCCTCCTAAAATTATGTAACAAAAATAAGCTAGTGATAATAAACAAAATTTTTGATTCAAAAAATATTTATTAATATGATTGTCGTTTGAATATATGTTTGCAGTGAATAAAGCTAATTCGGTATTATATTTATAGAAGATCGTAAACGTAAAAATAATATAAACGAATACTGGTGCGAATGGTCAAGCTAATATTAATATAAATGCTTTGATCTCATTTCATTTTTTTTTTTTATTAATATATATATAATAACGCAGACTACGGTCTGTCTACTTGTCAACAAATTCCTCTTGTGCTCAGAGATAATAATATCATCATCATCTCGAACTATGATAAAACTTTTTACGAAATAATATAATCTTGAAATTTATTGCTCAAGTCGACCACGTTTTTTTTTTTTTTTTTTATTCATTTATTTTTCATTATTATATTATTTTGTTTGAAAGGCGAAATTTTCGACAAATATTGTTCACTTGGTATCGATGCGCCACGAGCATTATATATATATATATATTTTTTTTTTATCACAGTCAAATAATGTCATCAGGTACGCTTTTCACTTCACGGTGGCTGCATTCGTCTGCAGAGGACATCGTCCGGCAGCTGAGATAAGCGACCTTTCTGAGAAAGAATAATCGCGTAAAATGTCTTTTTCGTATTCCGCCGATAAAAATGTAATACATGCTTACGAATAATTTATTCGTGTACGGCACAATATCGTAATATCACGAACGCAGTGACCAAGCATTTCAATCTTTTTTTTTTTTTTTTATACCGCGATAATTATTTGCATATTATTTATGTACTTTGTATCTAGTTGAAAACGTATACAATTTTCAATTTTAATACCTCCTCTGGCGCTCCGACTTTATACCAATATAATTCTTTCTATATTTCTCTTCAGTGGGTATTCTCTACCGTGACCGTCATTTTTCAAGGGATTATTTGCTCTTTCGATTCCTAGCGGTAATCTTTATTCATTTTTTTTGTCAATCGGCCGTATAATGTACAACGATATCGATGACCTAAAATAAAATATCCCGACGTCAGCGGGTTTCGTTTTTTTTTTTTCAAAAATATTCGTTCAAAATCGTACCACGTCGTAGGTACCTATATTATTATTAACGGCGTACACCGTTCGATAACAATCGTCGAATTCAGATGTACAAATGTTGATTTCTCTTTTAAACAAATGATCTTAAATGGTAATAATGGTGTCCACCCGACCTAGTTAAACTCGACGACGCTAACATATTCTCAAATTTGCATCTGATGGCCGCGTGAATAACATTATGTGCCAGTTGTATATTTAGGACGCGTTCTTACGACGACGTTGCGAACGGTGTTTTTATTTTTTTAATTGGTTGTTAGCACAAAGAAAAATGCGAATATATTTTAATACTGTAAAAAAAAAAAAAAAAAAATACGAAACACTGCTGGCATTTCTGCAGGTGATGGTGACCTATTCTTTTCGGTTTTCTCGTCGATTCCTAATCATTAAATTTGCGCCAAATCATATAATATTCCCCGGATAAAAATCCTTATAAAAAAAAAATAAAATGAATAGATAAATGCTATGTTTTTAGATTCTAAGCGGTGGAGTAATCAACGTATTGGTTTTACAATGATTTGGGTTTAAAAGAAGGAAATAACAATTTTTTTGTATCAGAAGACACTTTTTATAGTAGAATAAATACTTCCATCATCAATATTGCTTTTTGATAGTGAATCGGTTCACTTCTCGGTACTCTAAAATGATCAACAAAAATTATAAAAATACAGGAAAACACCAGTTTTTGAAAAAATTAATTTTGTCTTTTCGTTATGTAATTAAAACATTAAGATTGTAGATATTTGAATGTTCTTCAAATACACACATATTATATCACTTTTATATCACTTTTAGATACGATAATATTTTAAAAATACTATTTTGGATTTTTTTCAACTGCGGTTAGGTTGGACATTTAAAACTGTTGACTTTTTATTTATATTTTTTCACGAGTGTTGATAAAAATGTATTTGCTCGGTCAAAAAGCTTGAAAATATAGTACAAGATCTCCCACAAGTTGAGTGTTGACAACACTTTATTTATATTTAATCGAAACTTTGAAAATTGAATACTAAACCCCTCTTAAGAATTGTTTTTATTATTATAATTTAAGGATACCCAAAAGTACACAGTTTTTTACAAGCATTTAAATTTCGAGTTTTGACAAAACTCGCTATTCTCGCGAAAGTTAACAAACTATCGTGTCAAATAGTTAAAAATGCATACAATGTATGATGTAAGACCTCTCAAAGTACAGCTTATATAAGTTATATACTTATTATCAGTTTACATATTATGTGCGTCATATTTGTGTGGCACGCCTGTGCTCGTGTCATCGTCTTTGTCTGTGGCAGTGGATGCAGTGACTGTGTCTGTATCTGTGTGTCTGTGTGTGAAATGAATTAAGTTTTCAACTCGTATAATATATAAGTTACACGTAGAAAATCTGAAGATTTAAACACGCACTCGAACGCGTATACGCGTTAGTCGACAGTATTAGCGCAACGTTGACGTGTAATATATTATAATATATCTGAAATGGTAAGATATACTGCGTCTAATAATATACGTATTACACTATGCAAATAACTTCGAAAAGTCAAACTTACCGTCAGCAGTTGCTTTGCTCCCTTTAACGGTTCCGTCAAAAACCGTGACAGGCACCTTCTAATTATTATTTACACTGCCGCCAGCCTACCCATGTCGGACTGGTCCGTTATCTAACCGGTGGTGGTAAATCTGCTGATTCCTCGCGTGCATTTCGATGGTCACAAAACTTGCTCTGAAACCTCATCGTTTTAAAAGTGAACGACACGATACTATAATAGGTACCTACATAGTATCATTACATTCGGGGACCACGAATACGTCTTTCATTTCTGGTTTTGAAGCGAGTGAGACAGCAGATATTCATTAGAGTTGCACACCGATTGTACGCACGACCGAACAAAATAAATCTGATTAAAGTTTAATTTTTTTTTTTTTTGCAGTGATTGTTCTGGAACTAGTTATTACTAGAGATTGCAACACACCTCCTTCGTCTTCTAAAATAAGGTAGCTATCGATATTTATACCTAATCCCATCCAATTACGGAATAGTTGGTTAGCTATTCCTACAACACGAACCGGTTTTGAGAATACTAGGTTGTTGAACCGATTTAAATAAAGTTTTCTAAGTTATATTTTACAGGTCCTAGAAACTCATGACCTGCGTTCATAAACTAACACAATCGAATCGATATAACAACGTATACAAAGGTTTATTAAATGTTTGAAATAGTAATAATATTATATAGTACACTATCACCTAATTAACCCTGTTCTTGAGGGTAGTTTATTGAAGATCACAGGAGTAGAGGAGTACGAGTTAAAATAATTAATGATTTAACTATAAGGTAGGTCATTAACCTATAGTAAATCGAATTATAATGTAATTTTAAAGAATATATGAAAGAACGATTGTTTTTACTTGGCGATTCAAATCCAACTACTGACTATGCTAACAATAATACGCTCGTACTCAACGATCCCGTGTTCTGTTAACCTAAGCAAATTCGCTGAACTCTGAGTGCGATATAAATGACGAGTCAGTAATCTGTAAATCGTTACAGTGACCCCCTTTTTCATTTAAAATATGCCCTCGGATTTATTTTAAAAACAAAAGAAAAAAATCTGTAATCAAATGTATGTTAGTTAACACGTGATAACACCTTGGTTATTTTCGACGGTATACATCTATTCCGTTCTTCTCGGTAAATGTAACAGCCTTGCGGATCATCACTCTTTTTATTTCTTCAATTTATATCACGATTGTATTATAATCATTAGTTGCTGCGCTCGATAATTAATACGGCAAATACGAACCAGGCCAGGTTGCTTATTTAAAAAGTAAAGTAAACATCGATTGGAAAATTGCATTCTAGAAAATGGATGAAAAATTACATTCCTACGTCATATTATTACACTTAGATATCAGTTTTCATCAAATATCAGCTTTGATCGATTTGTAAAATCGATTTGTAAAAATTGTTGTCTATTAAAAAAAAAAACTAGAGCCGATTCATCGAAACTGGAATATTGGACGTAAGACGGAATCATTATTATAATAAGCGCTTTTCTCGCTCCAGTCACCGCTGTATCAATATTTGTGGGTTGTATACTATTAGTAGGGAGGTGGACATTTTTTACACACACAAAGTACTATATTTTTACTATATTTCCAAGTACAGTGGTAGCTGATAATACTATTTTATCAAATCCCCCTTATCCCCCCCTTAATTACGCCGCGGTATACTATGTGTACAATATCGCAGATGTGGTTTACAAAAATATTAATTGCCCTATACAAAAGATCCAATTTTTGGATTGGTCTTTAGATTAAATTTTTGTTTGGTCCAACAAAATTAGTTATGTCCGACATATAAATTTTTTGTCCGATATAATTTTGTTCATTATTTGTTAAGTCCGACGTATACAATATACATATTTGTCGGATGTAATTTATCCATTATTTTTTATGTTCAAAATGATTTGATCGTAGGTCATAAAAAAAAACCAAATAGATACGAACGACACATTTGTTGTATAATTATTACATCAGCATATTTTGTATCACTGTATAGTTTTAAATGGTAAGCCAATACTCTAATGCTGATTTTGTTTTTTTTCTTCGGATTGTGCTGTCATTACTTAATATATTTTCAACTCGTTCTTGATTAGCAGTGCATTCTTTTGGGTACCAAATGTTTGACGCGCGTTTAACCGATCTGGATAATACCATATTTTCAGTTTCTCCTGCTGGAATATAATTCATATTTTCAAAAAACTTCCAAACATTAGAACGAAAAGTCAATAGGACTCGATGACGAGCAAACCGCGGTCTCCGCGAAATCTCCCAAACTAATCGTCCGCTGAACTTGGAACTTAAGTCTTCGGGGCAATTATGACGACGACTCGGGGAGGGAGGGAGGCTTAAATGGCGCGAAAGCCACGAGAACCGTTCGTCCTTGGCCGTCGTGCCGCTCCACCCAGCAGAATTCTCGACGTCTTTATTATATTATATCGTCTCGCTAAAAACCATCCGCGCACGAGTAGCGTCTAAATATTATTTAACCACAGCTTATACTATCTAAGGAGAGACCACCACGTTACATAATAATAATAATAATAATAATATCAGATCCACTGACGTGTCCTTCCCCTTCGCCGGACACGCCCGGCTCGCCGTACGCGGCTCGAAGGACTTGCCCGTCCTGCCGTCGACTTTTTCGTGGCTTGGCATTTCCGCTCCTTTCAGTCCCACGGGATATTAGATATCACGACGGTGTGACGTGACGTGACTGACACGTCTTCGGGGAGTCTTTATTACTAAACTTCATATTATATATCCGGCTCCGACACGGCCGCCATCACACGTTCGCGCCAACATGCCTTCATATGTTATTATTATTAATATTATTACTATTTCGCGATAGCATATCATTTATCAAACGTCAAGTCCTCCCCGAGGACAGCTGGTGGACAATAAACGCGTTGACGTTTGACGCTGCTTGCGTGTGTATGCGCGTAAAAGTATTGTTATGTTATTTACTGTTTGAGTATATATATATATGTGTGTGTGTGTGTGTATAGTCATAGGTATATTATTCTCAACATCATTATACTATCTATAGTGAGCTGTTGTAGTGCTGTGATATTTGTTTGTCGGCGCACCTCCGCCGCGATCGATGTCGGTTGATATTTCTAGACGGTCGGCACGGGAGGTCTAACGGTTTTCGCCCCCTCTAACATAGCTCTTCGTCATTATTTCAAACTGTATTATACTGCCAAGTGCCAATCGACGGCGTGCTATTTGCAGGAGATACATTTTTATTGAATAATTGTAATCCACAGTTTAAAAAATGAATCGAATATTACTTAGAAAATGACTAAAACGATATCATATACTATTTAAATCTTAATGTTTTCAAACGTGTTTGTACACGTCTCGTCGTAGGTACATATGAGGTCATTATAGAGAAACAGCATTCACGAGTTTTCAAAATCTGTATAGAACATGTCCCGATACCGTTGTAAACATTAGCTACTTGGAAGTGGCGATAGATTATTGCTTCAGAGTTATAAAGTGTAAAAAAAACTGTGTGCAGAAAAATATCCTACATTCTAAAAGTGAAACGCACAATTTTAGGAGCTAACCGGTTCTAAAGTATTACAGTGGTAGTTGTAGGTGGTAGATACACATTATTATTTTAGACGTTTAGACAATATGATTTTTTCTCGGTACCAAAACTGTCCAAAACACGACCGTCTTTGATTCCCATTTCATTTCTCCGCGGAGGGATATCTATGATAACTGTCCAATGCATATTTTGTTCACCATTTATTTACAAAATTTACTGTATCGATATTATAATAATTATTATCGTGTCGAATAACGGCCTCCCAAACAATACTGGAAAACTACCAAAACCAATAATCACACAATATCGAACAGTAGCTGTGTAATAATATTATTGTTATCCTTTTTTTTTTCATTTATCAGTTTAATAATAATACGTTGCCTCCGAGAAAACGATTAATAACGATAATAAATGTGGCTCCGAATTGTCGTTATTAATTATTATAGACTCTATGACGTTTCGATATACCTACTACCACGTCTGTGGTCACTATAATATTGTTATTATTACGATACACCGACGAAATTACAATTCTAGGTTTGATTTTAGATCAAATAATATGTGCCCGAGCACAATGCGTCCATAAATATAAAACACAGCACGCGGGATGCGTTGTAATAATATTATTATCGCGCCAACAATAATAATACACAATATTATATTATCATAACAACAATAATATTATAATAATATAACACGGGTACATACACATTCACTATGCTTTCGTCGGTCGGCATATTAATTACAGACACTTAACTGCGCGATTTTGACACTGAGGACTTAGAATTCCACGTTATTGTAATGCTCCTCCGGAGATATAATATATATTATAAACCGCCTAGTTTTCATCGTGATTCCATTAAATATCCAACGTGTTTAACTGTGAAATTCGACCTGCCCAATGCACGGTCTCCATATTATTATCGTTTCCGCTTGTATGTAATATACAAAACTCAAAACCGTATTATTATACCTAATGTGTTCGTATAAATTAGAGAAACTCGATATTTATTTCGAATATAATATTGTTTTCCTTTGCGCGACAGTGTTTCCAGTTATATTTCCACGTTTTGATCCCGCGAGTATAAGTAATTGATTTTTCTCCAAAAACCGATTTCCGGCGGTCTCGATAAATTGTTTGTCACTCGCATAAAACTCAGCAGTCGTAATGCAACGGCGTACGGGGCGAAAATAAAAAACAATACTTTTCGTAAAATAATAGCTTTGCAGAGAATGCCGTCATCCTGCAGTTCGACAATGCGACATTGTGTTTGTAATAAATAATAAATATTGTGTTCGGTAAATAATAATATGACTTTTTTTGTAAAGGTATTATAGGTTTTACTTTTTACAATCTGTACCTGTAGCTTTTTGGATTTTAAAAGTAAATGTTCATTATACACGAACGCTGAGTTTTCTAACCTCACATAAAAATTGACAGACTGCAGTACATACACGTGGCATTTCCAAGAAAACAATTACTTTTTTTCATACTTGATGAATATGATACTCGATGAATAATAATTGCATTAAATAAATATTTTTTGAGCATTTAGCAAGTAGGTATAGTCAATAAGTTAGGTTAGTACCCGGTCTATATAGTTTAAAATTTGATTATTAAACGCCTATAATTATTATGACTATATTTTATTTCCCACCAGATAAACTATACCGCATACTATCCATGTTTTGTATCATCTTTTTTTTATAACTATTGTTAAAATATCGTAGAAATAAGTTTTAAAACATTTTACAACATCGCTCAAGTTTAAGCATGTGGCAGTATACAACCATACTGCCCATAGCACATAAATAAGATACTTAACGTTCTGTGTAGTCTGACCATTCGACCACCTTATTTAAGGGTTTGTATCCAGTGTCCACTGCGGTGGTTGGAGGAGTTAAGTACTGAATTATAAAACATCTTTGTAGAACTTAGTCAAATGTACGGTGAACTACGATTGGATACTTTAAAAACATTATCATGATCGAGTACCTATTGTAATGTTTTTTTTAACTAATTTCAACCGTTATGACTTGAGAGACAAATTGAAAGTTTAAAAGTGTTTATAAGCTGGCGAGAAGAGATACATTAGTTTATTTTAATATAATTAACGTTGTGTAACGGCTTTATGAAACGTAAAATTATTTTTATACAATTATTAATTGTATTATTATTAATTCTCGAAATAAAGAAAATTACTATTACAACTACTACTCTTTGGATGTAATTATTTAAATTGAAATCATAAATTAAGTTGTATGATAACATAATTTACCAGTGCTTCTTGTTGTATAAATAAATATATGATGGATTCGAACAAATCAATTGAATTAAAACCATCAGTTCTTTTTTAGACTAAAAATACAGCTGCAGCATACATTATTCATAGGTATAGACGAAGTGTACTCGCATTTAGTGAGAAAAGGATCAAAGTACAGCATAATGCCAGAATACTGTATTTCAATTTTACACTGAGATAATGAATTTTGTATATATTTGATTGTGGATACCATTCCGATTTTCCAGTTAGTTGTAGAGTGTTCCGTTTCACTTTACTTTGAACTCAGCATAAATTCAACATGAATGTTGGTGAAATTACACTTGTTTAATTTCGAACATTCGATTGGTTCACAAACTCGTGTAGAATAATTCCTGAAAGGTATAAACTATTTCGAAATAGACAACTATAATATTATAAAACGTTCGATTTCCTTCTAAAAATAAGTTAAAATTTATAATCATGAGATTACATATTATTATTATTAATTTCAAACTAAATGTATTTAGATTAATAATATATGATTATAAAATATTTCTAAGGCTATATAAATAATATATAATAATATCTAATTAATAATTAAAGTTTGTGCTTTTGTTTTAAGAATTAAACGTCCACCACGTTATCACACTCTTGTTCTTCGCGTCCTCGACTTAAAATCCTTAACAGATGGCATAAGAGTTGATATCTTGTGTTTTTTTCTAAAATTATTAATTCCTGTAGATTTAGATGCTCCTGTATTCTCAATCTGGTAGTATAAATTTACTTGTCTCTTCTCGGAACATTTGCCGTTCTCATTATTTTTTCTATTTCCATTTGTCTACACGTTATCTAAAAAACAATCCTTTGCACATGATGATGAAACTGGCCAACAAAGACCCATCATACCTCATTTGTTTTATTATTATTTATTACGATTACTACTATAAGTGTTGTTAATATTACCATAATTATATTATTTCAATGTCATTTTCGTACTATTTTTTATTTACTTTTATATTTACTTTTAATGTTATTATTTACAAATTTTTAAATTTTTTAAGTCTTTATAGTTTTCCTATTTTCACATATTTTGAATTCTGTCCAATCCGTATATATATATATATAGATAGATAAATAAATAATTCATGATAGTTTATCATAATTATAATGGCTTTAAAAATGGTTTCATATGGTTTTCAAAATAAAAAAAAATGAGATAACTATTGACTAAGAATAAATAAAACGTAATTTTTATATTTATTTAAGTTAATTTATAAAAATAAAAAAATATCTAATTCACTATAATTATAATTAGACTAAAGGTTATAACGTCTGTTCATTTTTATAAGTGTTTGAAAAAATATTAAAACTCAAAAGACTAGTAATGATTGGATTTATAATTTTCATTTTATAAGGCTTGAATAGCTAGAGTTTCATAATAGGTACTTATGTTTTTTCTAAATATTAAATAAAAAAGTACAATCTCTGAGCAAATTACTATCAAAATATAGGCAAAAACTAATAATTTCTTTTGTTATTGAACAGAAAGTAAAAAAAAAAAAATAATAATAATAATAATAAACATAATTATATGGGATTTTGTGAGTTTGATCAATTGGACTTTGAGGGTACATTAATGAAGTATATCTTATTTTTTTTTTCAGAACAAGCCGACAAAAGCAATTTCAGTGAGTCAATATTTATTTTAGAAACATTTTTTTATTATTATTTTATGATGTAATATGAAATTTCTATAATGCACACTATACTGGGCAAGAAGTGAAATTATTTTTCTAAAATATAGAAAACATTTATGAAATTAATGCTTTGTACTTAAATGTATAAAAAGTAATTAAATTCGTTTGTAGGTTCATAACCTAGCGAAATACAAATAATGTATGTATATGATATACTATAAGTTTTCCTCCTAATTTATTGTGAAATTAAAAACTAGAACTAATTCCAAAGTTTGTGAAACTATCACCCCACCACTGTATAAATACGGATGAAATTAATTCTAATACACGATAACGATAGTTTTCATAATGTTTGACGGCAAAACGTTTACGACCGAATATATTTGCAACTTAAACGTCACTATGGTTCATTGGCGATGGTTATTGGAGGTATTACAATGGACATGAACCGTTATTAATGAAAATATAAAACCAATCAATAAAGTTTTTATGATGATCGAGGCCGTCTGCGTGTAACTAAATACAACTTAACGAAATACAATTTTATAACAATACACTAGCCGTATTTTCCAACCTTAGCTGGGTGAAATTAACGTATCCATCTATCGTTTTCTGTTTTTCTTTGGTTGAAAATTAAAATTTATAATACAAACACAATTACAATGATTAATTTGTGCTCTTTATGTTTTTCCACTTCTTAATTTATACTTATTTTTTGTGTTAACACGATAAACTAGTTGGAGACTGATTCACGAACGCTTAAACAATAACGTAAACTCGATATTGTTAAGATTTGCTATTCGTGTTTATGTGTATTGTGTATGCATCCAAAATATTTCCAGCTTAAAGAAAACAAATCATAAAAGTAATCATTTTAATAATAATTGTGTTTATAAGGCGTATTTAATTTTGCGCTTTTTTTATTTAAAAAATATATCAGCTGTAAACATTTTTATATGCCACATTCTACTAATTATTATAATAATATAATCTGTAACCAGTCACAACCATCTAAATAATCAAAAAAATATTCGATTTTGGTGGGCCAAAACTAAATTCATGTGGGAGTCCCGTCCTATAATAACATATAAGGGTTAAAAAAATAAACTTTAAACATCCTCCGAGTCTCGAAGAATCTATTGATATATTTATTTTATCAAAAATGGTCAGAAATATTTGAGTCCAATGCGGACAAGGGAAAATCCATTAATTTATATTTATATATATAACAGTTATAATATGTATACAGATATAATATATATTGTAATTAGCTGAGCCGGCAATGCTTCGCTGTTACCAATATCAAATATAAATAAGATTATAAAAAATATAGTAATTAAATATTATTGAATGCTAATTATTGTAGCTATGAATAGGAGAGAAAGAAAAGAGAGTTTATAACAAAGGTGAAAAGAAACAAGACTAGACTATGACTACACACTGTGATGTACCGAAATTGCCTATACACTGCGCCGGCCAATTGATATAATAACAATATCGTTGTATTAAAAACTATCAAAAACAGACACGTCTATAAATTATTGTATTCCACACGGGAAATACTATTCCGCCGATCACAGTTTGATGTCGTGTGCATGTTTAAGATCCAGAGAGAGAATACTGAATGGAGATTTGAAAACTGTCATCGAACTCCTCATTCTCTACGACCAAAATATATTGATATTAAGCAATACGAGATAAGAAATCGTCATTTCCTCAACACCATATGAATGAGATATTCCGTTCAAACGACTATTATTTGTATCGTTTTCGGGGAAACGGTCTATCAGATTTGATATTACATACTAGCCATATCAGTGAACAATTTTTGTTCGAAAAACAATAATATACATTTTAACCAGTTTTTAACGCAGTTACAGAGACGTAAGTTTTTATGGTGCATCGATATACAATATTGTGAAGTATTATACACATGGTATAAAATTATTTGAACAGAGTGAAAAAATATATATATATTAATTATTATTGTTTTAAATACAAATAAAATTCAATTAAAAATAAAACATAATGAACTATGAATTGTAACATTATTTCTAGTCGCTAGATATATCTGCAGGATTGGTAGCATGACTTTAAATATTGATTGACTCTAAAAAAGTTCTTGTATTATAATTGTAGTTTTTAAAATTGGTCATTAGTTTTTTTATAACTCGCATTCAATTTCCAATAGTTTGAGGTACTGCGAAGTTGAAAAAAATATAAAAAAATATCGTATTTTAACACATTTCCAGCAGTCATAATTAATAATACTATAAACCACTCAATAATATTATGATCAAGCAATAGACGTTAGCCACTGACTGTGAACGTAGAAAACAATATGAACAACTTTTACACAATGTGTTATAATAGTCATTTCGTTTTACAATACTTATAAAATAAAATAACACAATAAAGCTCTAATCCGAGTCCAAGATTAAATATATACTGCAGATTACTCGACGCTGAAAAATGGTTTCAAAAGTGTTGCGCAAAAGTGTTCTCCAAAATCAGCTGTTCGGTATAAGAATAAATACAACAAGCGCTCTCAGTGCATGCAATTATTATATATGTATCAAATTATATATATCTTTTAAATATACAGTATTTAATAACACATTCATTTCCCATTCATTTCTTTTCTCTAGATGTCCTGCTCACAGCTCGTAACCGTACATTTCACTGTGCGTCAAAACAATTGCTCCATCAAGTAACCCGAATATCTTAAAATATAGTGGCCTGGTCATTACCGAATTTCTATAGGTCAACTGTTGGCCACTGACATAATAAATCCTTTATTCGTCTATATTATATTCAGACTGGGCAGTATCTTAAATAGTAGTATTTAAGATACGTATCTGAAATACAATTTTATCTTGTATCGTGTATTTAAAAACTTTTTTGACTTGTATCTAGTATATTTTTATGATTAAGATACTAGATACATTCAAAAATGATGTTTTATTTATACAACAGTTTTCCAAATTGCCCAATAATAAGTTTTGGAATTTGTAGTTTGCAATTTATAACATCGGAGATTATATAACTTAGATTAAAGTAACTGATATCTGGCGATAATATATCAATGATTATACTTTGTTGGTCACAGGTCGCCGACGACAGGTTCTGTCTGTCTCAGACGTATTATACATCTATTTATAAGGTTTTTAAATGATAAAAATTAATCACTTAGTTACTTAGATAACTATCCGAAAATAAAAAAAAATATTTATAAAATATAACATAAGCCTAATTTCTTCAACTACTGTTGAACGACTATTTTCATTTACTGAGCTTATTCATTTTTAGTGTAGATCTAATATATCATATGACGCTTTCAAAAAATTAATCTCTTCAAAAGGTAACCAGGAATTTATTTTAAAACATAAGATATAAATTAGTTTTACCATAATACTACTCATAATTTACTTAAATTTAAACGTTTAATAATTAATAAATAAACATTGATAATTTATAAATATATATTTTATTGTACCTAATGTAAATGAATAAATAAATAAATATTAATATATGTATAAAGTATCTTGTATCTTATATGTATCTCAGACACCTGTATCTCGTATCTAGTATCTTAAAAAATATCATAGTATATTGTATTTAGATACTTTGTTTGAGGTATTTAGCCCAGCCCTGATTATATTCTATCACGCTGCTCTCTCTGTAGGCATACAGTGATATTGATTATTCATTTTTGATTTTATGCTTAGCTGTGTGTGGCTGTACCTATACACGATTCACAATATTATTCTATTTATCGATACGAAATAACGCAATAATAAACATATTATACCGATAACGAAACATATTACTTTCTAGCTTTTTAAACAATAACTGTTTTGTTAAAACAACACGCGTCGTATAAGTGCTTACGAAAGCGATCCAAGTGATTGTGACCATAATAATAACGTAGTGCCATGCATGCGTGCACCACGCCACCACTCCACGAAAACCATATATTTTCGAACATTTTGTCTTCGTTCCTCGATTATTTTTCGCACGAATGTTGTAGCTCGTACGATCTGGTAAAAAGTTATTTTTATTATTATTATTATTATTATTCCGAATGTAGAGGAGTAGAAGAAGGTGGAGAACGTCTGCAGAATATAAAATGTCTTAATACGCGCAATTCGCTCACAGCGAACGTTGGCGATTTCGTCGTCACAATTAAAAATGCGAGTGATATACATAATATATTATGTACCTTTACACGTGGGTAGGTACATAAGATAATAATAATATGACCAAATCGAATGTCACGAACCTTAAAAATAAATGATATTCCGTCACCGTTAACCGATAATATGATAACGACGGTCGGTGCTAATAATATTATATACATATATATATATATATATATGTATGCACTGAAACGTTTCACACACGACTTTCATAACGTCACGTCATGTGCGCTTATAAATCCGGTCGAATATGAATCTTAACGAACATAGTACAACACGCATACGCGTACGGACACATTTTGTGTGAGTATATACGTATAGCACGACGGTAAGGTGATTTTTTTTTTCTATCATACGTTTATTTTTCTGTATTGTTTTTATTAGTTTAATACGATCGTTAAATAAGGACTGTAGTTGGAATACTACTACTGCTCGTTGCTTCGTTTTCTATTGATAGTTCTACTTATGCTTTGCCTAGAACACGTCATTTTGTATCACGCTTTTTTTTTTTTTAAATTACAACTCGTAAATACGAGAATCACTGTGTACGCTCCCAGGAAAAAAAACAGAATGCTCTTAATAATAATATAAAGTATCAACTCAATATTCATTATTCGTAAATCTAAATATTCGCGAGATTATTCTGTTTCAAATACGCTAAGTTAAAAATATGAATAGCCATTGAAATAAAAAAAAAAAATACTAATAATTTTTTATTTATATATGTATATATTACGTATAGTCAATCTTATTATATTATAGAAATACCTATTTAAAATTAAAATATGATAGAATGCGAAAATTGACAAAGAGAATGACTGTCTTCCGTTAAAAAAAAAATCGTCTCGCTTATAGGTTTACTACCTACGTATATATAATACGCAATATACATTATTATATTCTCCCAGTATATAATATCGTCGAGAAAAAAGGAAGAGAAGACCTCCTCCTCCTCCTCCTCCTACTGGTGGGCGGCGTTTTGAGCACATTATATATATATATATACAGGGTGATTTGTCGAGCATGCTCTCGCCCGCAATATTTTCTTTAATAATAGATTGATGTTCGAAACTTTTAAGTATACTCGAAGACCACATAATATTTTCAAATATTTAGGTTTTTTATGCCACGTTTAAGCGGTGTCCTGTAGCAACGATACAATCTTCTTTTTTTCGAATGAAGACCAACTTTTTTACTGTAAATGCAAATTATATGTTTTTGAACATTCTGAGGTAATATCCAAATTAAAATTTAAACGAGCAGTTGACTGAGTTATTATGTAATGTATATACAACACTAATGGATAATATAGTCCTAAACTAAACGATTTTATAAAAATATAAAATAGACGACGTTATTTCAGGTCTTGTATTTATTATACTAGGCCAATTTTTACAAATTATAAAATTTAAGTGCTACTATTGTTAATATTACTAAAATGTACCAACCACCATAGCCTTCATGTCTTTCGAACCCACTATATCATAGACCTATTATCCTTAGATCACAAAGACACAATAGCTCAAAACCTACTATAGATTCAATTTAGATACATAAAATGTTTTTTTTATTTAAATGCACCTTTAAGTATACTTATAATTTCCAAAAATCACGAATAATTGAATAAATTCATTGTTAAAATATAAAATCGTGGTAAACATGTTTTCGGCGATTCGCTCTGTATAATATGTGCGCACATATAATTTATATTATAATATATATATTCCGAAAGCAGCGGAGCCTAACCGGTCAGAGAGAGAGGGGGGGGGGGGGAAGAGACGAAAAGCGAGCGAGAACACTTTTAAACAGGAATAATACAAAAGAACAAAAACCCGACGACGACCAAACTCCTTTTCTTCCGCACTCTCGCGCGCGCGTGTGTGAGTGGGTGCCTGGGTGTGTGTGTGGGTGCGTATGGGTGCGTCCAAGTGAAGGGTCACGAGATAGACGCGTTCGGCCTCCGTCTTCCGTTCCCATCCGACCGACGTCCGCGTCCGCGATAATAACATGATCGCGCGCATTATTGTTGTGCATCTGTTGACACACGCCGAGCCCGCGGGAGACTGAAAAACCAAAAACTAGTTGACCGTCGAAAACGTTCTTCAAATCATTTTTCCTCGAAGTATTACAATAATAATAATAATAATACGCGTCTTACAACGTCATCGCTACTATTGCTATATTATTACTAATGTTATTATGATTATTATTACTACCACTTCTATATCGTAGCTTATGCGTTTTCGCGGTACGGCAACCATAACAATAATATACTCCCTAGCTCCATTATTATTATTATCATTATTACTATTATTATTGCAATTTAATAATAATCGCGCGTACCGACGCGATAATATTATAATAACAACGTCCGTCGCTGTCGCGAGTACAATACGATCAACGTTAAAGTGGATTTCCGACGACGAAATGTATAATTGAGCATTATACTAAATCCCGAGATAAACTACACTGATTTGTTTGACGCCAATCCGACTGTGAGACTGAAGAAGCGACAGTCGAAATTAACATGACGCGAGTTCCCGTTTCCGATGTCGGTTTAAATGACATCTGCAGATATGATAAACGATAAAATCACACGGTCTCGTGAAAGATGCTTTTTTAAAAGTGTTCGAGTACAACGGACACTTGTTTTGAAAAGTATTTAAAATACGTAGGTAGGCATTCGAATACTCGGTACAAATTCAAATACTTTAAAGCGGTACATTCAAATAGTTTGCGAAAAGATTTTTTTCCAGCGTTTTCGTGTTCTACATCAACAGCATTTTACACCATATCACTTGGTGTGACTATAATAATTATTACTCGTCTGTTTTCTTTGTTAAGGTATTTGCATTTTTGGTCGACTATAGTTCATATTAAAAAATGTATTATGACTACACAAGGTGATCTTTTAAGCATGCTCACCCTATTTTTATGTCTTAGGTACGCATAATATATTCTGATTTTTTTTTATTTTTAAATACACTCGAAAATCATATTTTAAAATTCTTGAAATTGTTTATATCACTAAATTATGATCATTCCCGTGATAATACATACTTCTGTTTTCCAAACAGAAACCTCCCCCTCCCCCTCTTATTCACTTAAAATTGTTTTTAAGAATTTTTGATGTACCTATCTAAATCAAGATTCTAACGAGTAGTTTTTGAGTAGTATATTTAAGTACAGTAAGTAGATATGTGGACTTGAATGATTTAAAAATGCTAGTAATTACTATTTATCAATATAAATCTATATATATATATATATATATATATACATAAATGGAGCCAAAAATGTATAACAATTCATCAGTTGAAAACGGCTGGGCCGATTTCGCTCAATTTTTTTTTTAATCGTTCGTAATTTCCAGGAGATGATTTTTACGAAAGAAAATTTTGGAAAAACTCAATCCCGGGAGGTGCTCAAACGGGGACTTTAAGATTTACGATGGAAATATTTGTTTATAAATGGTTGCTATAGCACCAATCTCTGTTTATTTATAAGGTTGTCAATGGTTACATATTTATAATTATTATAATTAGTAAGAATGCATTATCATATACATATTTTTGTAAATAAATTTATTAAAAAAAACAAATCTTCGGCAAGCGCAACCGTCGCAATGTTTTTTATACCTAATTCTGATTTCACTCACTTACGCACTTCATGGGGTCCGCAATCCACCGCAGGTGGATTGTCTACCTGATAATTTACTGCTTGCATATTTTCCGTGATCTAATGCAGTGGATTGCCTATCTAGGTGGTTTAAATGCATATAAATCACTTCAGGTTAATCTTAACTTAATATTTGGCTCAGGCAACGCTGGGCAGGACAGCTAGTAATTTGTAAAAATGGTCCAAGGATAAAAAATACTACATTTTATTATACGTAATATAATTTTTTTTTAAACCATTTTTAATGATTATTATCATTTGTATAAACATTTTAATAACTCAGAAACAACTATTTAAAATTTTGATTTAGATACACAATTTTCAAGGAAACCATCCGCTAAATAATTTGCAGGAAAAAACAAAAACTGGGAGGGGCTCTCATTTGAAATATAGAAGTTTTTATCACCACAAAACATTTCTTAAATAGTACAAAAAATTTCAGGAATTTGAAAATATGGTCTATGGGTGTGCTTAAAAATTCTGAAAATTGGAATTTTAATAAATGTAGTATTAAAGAAGAAAATGGAGATGAACGTACTTCAACTATAAATCAGCTTGTGTACGACTACTATGTACTCCAGTATTTTTTTTTATTTTAAATAAAAGAAAAATTTATTAACTAAAAAAAAATATTTAAAATGCGTATTTGAGTACTTAAAAAAGTATTTGAACAAATACTTTTAATCTGCGAGTACTTTACGCGACTAAAAGTACATAATATAATATCCAGTTCCATATTATTTGACCGTCAGGCCGATTAAATTGGACTCAAAACTATGTTATCCGTCTTCGATGTCGTCGTTTTCAAATTGTATCATAATAAAACAAGGATACTTACGCCCAACCCTCGTTTCCGATAACAATTTTCTACGAAATAGATTATATGTTCGAATTTTTTACTCGTTCGACGGATATTACAATATCAGTGTGCATACCAGCTATACCTATAATACTTCCGAGGACGAAATTTTGATCTATTTCCCATCATACTTATTATGATCAACACAAATAAAGAAAACAAAGCTCTGATAGTAGTCTTCGCGTACGACATAATATTATTATATAAATGGCTTACGTCGACGCATTTGACATTAGAGCGAACATCAAACCAACCCGACATTACCATTTTATTTAAATTGATATCATTTTAATCGTATTCGTATGCACTGTGTATACGCTGTTCGCCCGACAATCATAATATTATATACCTAATACATTGCTTATTTAAATAAAATATATATAAGTACCTACCAATCTCAATTTATCTTTAATATTATGTAGGTAGATATGACGACGAAAGGTCGATTTTAAACGCACAATATTTACTGAATTTATAGCAAAACCGATTATTGAGATAAAAAATACTATATCTCGTATCAATAAACGAAAATTAAACATCGACTGGACTTTATCTTTCGCGAACATTTTTAAACGGCCGAGACGTTTTTGGTGTACATAAATCATATGATATTCTGAAAAAAATAAAAATAATGCTATAGAGTTTTCTCGGCCTGTTTATTATCTGTTATTATCCGCGTGTTATTTATGTTTTGTATAAGCTTAACATTGTTTACGCACGTGCGGCATCTTTTTGAAAAATAAATGCCATGGTCGCTAAATAACATAAACTGTGAAAAGTTTAATTTATTCAACGTAAAGCGAAGTATGAATTATGCATAAAATTACTAATGATTTTACTCGTTTCGTATAACATTTTTTCCAGTCTCTTGTAATCTAATTTTTTTTTTATTTTTTTTTTTTTGAAGCGTTATGCCATTTTACGTAACACATTGGTGTCAGATCGGTAAAAAATATTTTTTTACTGTTTTTTCAAATATTTCAAAAGTCGCACCACATGAGGTGTAACAATAATAATGGAAACAATACCGACGGGCTTGAAAAAGGCTTCCCACTTTGAGTTTATAGACTTTACACAATCGAACTTATTATTTTGTGACTGATTTGCAACAATTTATGAAATTGTAGAAATTACGAAATTTCAACAACATTTAAAGAAAAAACAAATACGGTTCAAAATTGAAGCTGTTTTTATAAAAATGTTGGTTCTATTAGCCATAAACTAATAATAGATCGTTTTTCAACAAATCTGTAATGTTATTTAGTTTTATTACGTAGCAGAAACTCAGATTTAAATTTTACTTAAAAACAAAATTGTTAATTTTTATTCACTAAACTTAATTAATCACTTTTGAATCCGGTTACTTATTAGGACGTCATATAAGAACACAGTAAAAAAAAAAATTTTTTTTCACACTATTGAATTATTAACGAATAAAATAATTTTTTCATTTAAGATCATCTAACGTATTGACCCCGTCATCAAAAATGTATTGCAGTTAAACTAAAAAATATTTGCATTTAATTTATTTTCAAACAATCACAAAACGAATTGATGAAATATATCTAAAAGTCTTGACCAACGAAATTACGTAAACCAAATATGCGAAACTGAACTAAAAAAAAAGTATAGAGAAAATTAATTATTTATACGATTTAAAACTAAGACGTATTAAAAGTATTTTTCGGCTTCGAGGTAGATAATGTTATTTTCTACTAGTATTATTTTAAGAAATATGTGTACTTACATTCAAAATAGTTCATTAGTTTAAAAAAAAACTATAAATATTTGAAAAAATGTTCATATCTTATTACATAAAAGTAAATTTGACCTACAAATAAAAACTATTTATATATTTGCATGTTGAACCAGAAAATAATAAAAAGACAATAGCCTATTTATTTTACATTGAGAAAATTTCTGTTTTCAAAACACGAAAAAGACAAAGTTTTAAAAATCTTATTTTCTTAAATAATTAAGAAAAACAATGTATGCCGGCTTGAGATTTTAAATGTCTGTAAATACTTAAAAAAAGGATTTTAAAAATAATTGAAATATAAATATTCCGAACTAATTCGTAATAAATTTAAAACAGAACATTAATATTAAACTAGAAATTTAAAGGAAAAGTTTAATGATAAAACATTTAGTGAAAAATGTAAATTGAAAACATAAAGACCCAAAACGAATGTATTAATATTCTTTATTAGAAAATATGTTAAATATTATAAGCAGAAGAAGTCTTTCCTGGATCCGTCCCGTAGGAGAATAATTAAATGTTGAATTTCTTTGAAAAATTGTATGAAATTAACTAATTAATTATTAACTTTATTACTATTTATTAATATTCACATCTAGTTGTTTTTTCGTAGAAATGTTATTTATAGGTCAAACTATTGAGCATGTTTTAAATACAAATTAGAATAATTGTTATCTCTTTATAGACATTTATAATTATTGAATTTTTTTTTTTTTTTGCTACGAATGTTGATCAAAAACAATTTTTTGATCAAAAACTTTGAAAAATATGTAACACAAGGTTTCTCATAAATTTTCTTACATAAATTTATAAATGCTGAAAATAAAAAAGAACATTTTTTTTTTTTTACAGAAATTTATGTAAAAAGTTCAAATGTTGAAGTAAAATTGAATATATTTCTACTAAAATAACGATTTTTCCTCAAACAATTTTAGTTATTTTATAGCTGATCTGTCTAGAATCTTTTTCGTATTCAATGGTTCATCATTAAATTAAATCTAACACATCCATTAAAGTGATCCACTCAATGGCAAGGAACGTTCACTCGAAACCTATAAAAAAAAGATACGAAGCGACTTCCGTGGTGGTTTTTTTCTATCATTATTATTCTCACAACATTTACACAATAACACAAACAGAATATAATATGTACCTACTTATTCGATCCAAATCCAAAAATAATGTACTATAAATAAATTATAATAAAATTTAAAAGTACACTCGTATGGAAAACGTTGCTCGTGTTCGTCGTCCGCAAGAATACTTGTTGATTTTTAAAAATCGTTTTTCAACGAAAGCAATTTTTCTGTAAGGTATATTAATATGTGAAGAAAAACCCTGTGGACTTTTCACCGGATAACCATAAAAATGATTGAAAAGAAAGACACTTTCGAAAGAAAATATTGTTTTCTCGTCGTGGAGTTGTCTAACACTCTATCCACATACATAGTTTCTTTCCACAAACGAGCCAATCTTTATTGTAAAAGGCCCAAATCATCTAGTCATATACGACCGATCTATTTTAATAGTAATACATACTTTTAATAACTATTTTCCAACTGAATTTTTTATAATAATATGCAAATATGTTTGATAATAAATAATAATACGCAACTAAAATTTTTGCATAGGCGATCATTAACAAATAACGCCTTAATAAATGAATAATATTTAAATATTAAAAAATGTAGTCATATAGTATAGTTGTTGCTCTACCAATATTTATCTTATTTATTTTTATTTAAAAAATAGTTAACGCCATCACGGCAATATACAAAATATGAACATAACTTTTTTTTTTTTTTTTAACATTTATTTGAAAATATACAATCTGTAAGGTTATTTACAATAGGCATATATGCGGTATTTATAATTTTAACGTGAGTTGACATGATTCTAAGGAACTACCCAACAGTAGTACTTATGGCTTGAGGGGTAAATGAACATAACTAAAAATATATCGGGATAACAAGTGACTAACAAAAAGAGATTGAGGTAGTGAGAAAAAAAAATGAATACATTGCATTGACAGATTCGAAAATACTTAGTAAACAAAATTATTAAATTATACATTTATACATAAGCCATATAAATAGGATTATAGGTTATCATTATTACAATAAAATAGAATTAGAGGAATGGAGCATCCGGTACAATGGATGATTTTGTCCGTAAGAAGTGGAACGAGTTGGAATAGAAAAAGAAGAAGGATTACGCGTAGCATATAAAGGTACTCTAAAATTTATACTAGAAAGAAGCTCAGGTGCATCTATAGAATTTGATAGGAGAAACGATAAAAATTTATGATCGGCCTTTAAACGACGCACGGTAAAAGTTTCAATATTTAAAAGATAACGGATAGGAGCATAGTCGTGAGAGGAAATAGGGATATGATATAATATAAATAAATCGACGCGCAAAACAATTAATATGTTATTTTATTAATTGAATTGTAAAATGTTGAAAACAACTTTCATCATTTGTCTGATGATAAAATATAAAACAATTATATTAATAGCAATGAAAGTCTCGATGATCCCAATAATAGTCATATTTTATAATTGGCTAAATGTGGTTTTTGTGTTAATTAAATAATTGATCAATTTTTTTTTTTTATTCGCTATTGTGAACTGACATAAAAATACCATAAATGTTAATAACTATTATTCGTTACAAATATAAATCAATTTAATGGCGGTATCCAAATCTATAATTTATGACTAAACGTACAAAAATATTTCAAGATGTTCAATTAAACACAGATAAATACTTAAGGTTTATTAACACTGGTTACAGTATTTTGTAAATTTGAAATGTTGCCGTAACAAAATAATTCCGCAATGAAAATATAAGTAATAAAAACATTTTAAAACGATTAATGCCATAAAAATTTGAAAATAAAACGCATCATTCATTATACGCCTACTTTATAAACAAAAATTGTTTTTTTATCTTTTTATTTCAAGCAATCTTAAGAAAACAACTTTGTTCCATTCTTTACCATGATTTACGGATCAAGTCTTAGGTATAAAAATCATGATCAAAACAGAACATTTACCTAAAACTTTTTTTCATTTATAATAATTTTGATGTTTTTTGATAATTTGGACCAGCTCTAACTCGATTAGTTATAATATACTTAAGTAATAAGTATGGTATTATGTATGAATCGTTAAAAATTAACTGTTTTAAAAGTCAGTCATTATTTTTTTTAATAATCAATATTATTTTATAGAATAAATAATAAACATAAAAAAAATAGTTCCATATAAAACTTGATTGAAAATTTAATATTTTGAATTATTCGAAATATTAATAAAAACGTTAAAAAAAATAGTCAAATTTAAAGAATTCATCATATTTACGATTCGTATTTTTAAATAATTGGTAAAATTTTAGGTCGCTAACATTTATATTACTTTAATTACAAAAAAATACCCTCCCACCATATTGTCTAATTGTCAAATTATAATATGAAAACGTAAGGGAATCAAAAGTGTGCCTCTTTAATGCTCGAGAGGATCTGAGACAAAATATTATTTTGAAAGCAATCATGTCAAATGTTGTACATTTATCGTCTCGCTAAGTATCTAAATTATGTATGAATAAATAAATTAATAAAATTAACAAGCACTGTATACCGATATGGAATATGCTGCAAATTATTTGTGGACATTTATTAGAGTTAAGAATCTACAAGAAAGTATACCAAAGTATAATTATTAAACTTCTTCTCATTCCCACTTTTTCGTCTAGAAAAGTTTCATTTGAAAAAATACAATTTTAAGATTTAATTTAATACAATAGTATTTTTTTATTTAGTTTTCTACTCATACCACCCGCTCCTGCTCCTCCGACCAAGTTTAAAAGAAAATATTTGGTTTGGCTGTTTAAGAATGGAAAAAACTAACAAAAAAGTATAGTATTTAATAAAGTACTATAAAATAAGTGAGCTCTTTTTGACCCTCTCGAAAAGAAAAACATTAACCTATAACAGTATTTAATTTTCGTCTAGAATTTGCAATTATAATATCTTTATATACATTTTACAAACGTATACCGAGCACATAATATCTGTAAATCTCAAATAATATGAAATCATAAATAAGTAAACCAACGTATGCAAACTTAGTGAAACTCGACAATATTTTGATAACGAGGATTTTTCCAAATAAAAAAAATTAAATTTAACGTATATGGACTCAACATTGTTTTTTTAATTATAAATTTGTGTTTGTTATAACTTTTAATAATTATTAGCGATAATCACTAAATTTATTTCCGTACGATAAAAAAAAAACTCAAAAACACAATATTTCAATTAAACGGCTTTAGGTCATTTTTGAAACAGTCATCGATTATTTAACAATTCAAAACAATGCGTGGTATTGGGTAATCAATCATTGAGGAAAAAAAATCGAGCATAATAATTCACTTAAAGGAAATTTGTGTACTTAATTACATAACTTAAATAGCGTTTTTTTGTGAATGTGTCCATAAAATAAAGTTTATACTCTATAAATATTTTGTAATTTTTTTATTATTTCTGTATTATACATGTTATTAGAAATTCATTATCAAGAACACCTATTATGTTACCTCTAAGTAATGTTGATATTTAATTAAAACCTATTCTGTCATTAGAATTAAATCATTATTACATTATGGTTTCAACGGGAATGTTGTACCTATATAACTTACACCAACTATAACTATAATCAGTGTTAATTAGTTATGTCAGCAAAACAATATTTCGTATTGAGTTGTATATTTTTTATCGTTAAAGAAAATTTAATTCTCACCAAAAGTGTATTCCAATTATTAATTTACAGTTCATATCCTTACATTTAGTAGCAACGAGGTCAACAAATTATTTGACTTCAAATCTAACTTTGGCGATTATTTTATTGATTCACTTAAGTCTTATTTCGAAAAAAAAGACGTTCAGTTTATTGTGGAGCGTACAATTACATTCAAAAAACCTTACCTGCAATCACCAGCATAATATTAACAAACATCAAACATATTCCCCAAACAATTTTCCTGGCCATATTTTAATTCAATAATGAAATAATAAAAGTCATTCGTATTCTATGAGGCCGTACATTTTTTTTTCCAATTTCTTTTTTTCGTTGCGGTATATTGTATTTTTTTAATTTCAGCTAGAATTTTAATAAATTAAATATATGTATTTATACAGATATAAATGTTTTCTGTGCCCACTAAATTATTATTCGTATTTAAATAACGGTAAACTATTGTAATTTTTAATTAATTTAAACATCAAAGTCTGTACCCATTTTATTTGAAATTACACTTTAATTCAAATTCGTTCGTGTTATTTTTGATAATTAATATTATTTTTTTTTTTTAAGGCTTCAACTAAGGTCATTAGCCTGATAAATTAATATTATTATCTTAGATAAAATATACTTTCATATAATAAATGAATATACTAACAATGCATAAAATATCCTATTCCTTTATTATTTAATATTAGTATTTTCGTAGGCACTCATTAAAGATACTAACTAGGCAAATCTATGGCATTTGAGCTAACAACAATTAAGCTCAATTGACCAAATAATACGCCATTTGAGTTTAGTTTGAATTTGCTTCATCCGAACATAAAAAATGCTCTATAATAAAAAAATATATAATTTTGTAGTCTTTTTCTTACAAATTATATTTTTTTTTAATTTACCTGGACGGGTCATTATTTTACTGTGCGCCACAAAACAAAAACATAAGTCTGAGTTACCAGTTACCATGAAAATGCATTAGATTCTTCACTAAAATATATCGTACATGTGAATAAATAGTAAAATAAATTTGATTAAGTTTTTATTTAACTCTTAATAAAACACAAATAGTGCTCCAAACTTAAATGAAGCTATTCTGTGGTTGGACATAGTTAATAAAAATTTGACACAAACCACTGGTGTTTTCAGCTTTGGTGAGATCTATGCTTATTTTGCATTTCTCTACACATATTTGTGAAAGATTATTGAAAAATACGACTACAAATATTGATGTGTATTAAAGTACGATAATTGTTAGTATAAGACTCTTTAAAACTATTCATTATGACATTGATAATTTTTTATGATGTGCTTATTTTAACATGTGCATATTTATAAGTCGCTTACAGTATAATATTATGACATATATACTCCTTGAAAATTGATTTCGACAAAATTTCATGTACCCTAAATGTTAACATTTGATAAAATATTATCGTAGTGAGAATTTTACTTCTTTAACGGATATTATTATTTAACAAAAGATGTTAGAGGTAATTAAAGCTTTACATCCGCAAGATTTTTGGAATTAAAAAATTAATTTTTCCAAAAATGGTGAACAAAAAACAGCGTTCATTCATAATTACATATGCATTTACGTCTCATACGAATTGAGATATAGATCTAAAAGCCGTTTACAAATGTTCACAAAATTATTTAGATATGCAATATATATAGAACTCTTTTAATACCGGCATAGAATACAATTGCATTGATTCAAACTCTATTGGTTTCAAAGGATTTATTTATATTATTAATTTTTTTAGATTTTTTTAAATCAAATCAGCTTTACAAAGACGCGGAAAAAATCTTCTATGGTTGTATTTCTTTGGTTTTTGTACCCACCATATATTAATTATAAAAATTATATTAGGAATTTAATAATACGTTTTTATTAATAATAACTATACGTTTGTGGATATTATTTTAACCATAAAATGTTCATATAAATTCATCGAAACCTCTAAAAAAACGATTTAACAAATAATATTTAAGATCAAAATCGTTTTATAGGACTAAATGTTACAATAATGCAATGATAAATAATTTATTTAAAAATATATTTATACAGAACAATAGTATAATAACCATAACACGATTTCCACAATATTGATCCTGACTAAGGTGAAATAGGTTTCGTGACACTTGTATGCCATAAACCAATACCTGTTTAGTTTAGTTAGAATCAATCAAATTATTCACAAAACCCAAAATAACACACTTTAAAGTTTAAGTATAAATTTTCAGTTATAGCTTTGTTAAAAGTTTGAGTTTAATTTTATTAATCCAATAAAAAAAAAAAGATAAAAATATAAAATGAAAGATATATTTTCATTACATTATAACATTGGTACTTACTGTTACTTAATTTTTTTTTTTAACAATGGCTTAAAAAAATAGTTCTTTGATAAACTTTTTGATCACTTCAACGATTTTTTTCCTTAACGATATACTTACTCATTTTTGACAATTCTTCTCACTTCTTACATCTAATACCGTTGTGTTGTATATTAAATCATATTTATCTTTATTTCATTTCCTTTTCTCATTTACAAATGTAATGAAATCCCTTAAATCATTATACTATCGATGTTAACATTATTTCCAAAATAAATTATTTTTAATTATTTTACGGCAGGGTGGACAATTTTCATTTTGTCATATTAACATAATATTCTTTAAATGATTTAATAAATATATTAAAACGACATCAACTTTTGAATTCAACACTTTGGCAAATATAATCTGACACAAAGGCAACAATAAAAAAAATAAACATTAAATATTTTTATAATTTTAATTTATATAATTTCAACTATACTATCAAGGAAAAAAAATAACTTTGTTTTGTTGTAATCATTATAACTTCTAAATATTATATTGATATTCCATCGATAACAAACAAATGAGTTTTTTTTCTATTTTCTAATATGTGCCATTCACTTACTGCGTGTTTGTTTTTCTTAAATGTGATTTATTGCTTTTTCACAAACAATAAAATGGAAATTATTCACGTTGTACTTTAATTGGATTGCTTCAAATAATAAATAACAAAAATCGCTTTGATACCTTTTGAGATTTTTAAATTTAAAAACAATTCAAATCGTTTTTTGTTTAAATGAATGATATTTTATAGGGAGATTCTACTTAACAATAAGTAGAACATTAAGTATTAAACATTTATACTTATTTTTGTAACGTGTTTATAATGATTCGTGTTCAGTATTACTGTTTTGTTTGTAATAAGATTAAAATACTTCAAATTCATTTTATTTTCATATTTTTTTTCATTAGTATGTTTATATTCAAATAATTAAATTAAAAATAAAATCTTTTCAACAGTGAAAAATATCTTTATTATAAAAACCCAAAACTATTATAACTAGTAAAATTTATTTAATTTGCAAAAAAAAATTGGAATTATTAAACATTTTGGATAAAATTGGATACGAAGTATATTTATTGATAAAATTATACTTTAGGATTTCGTTTGTAGGACTATACACCTACACTACATTTTTTATACAATTTTTATTTTTTTCCAACACTTTTTATCCGTACTATAATATTGTAAACTGTAATACCTACATATTATATTTTAATATTTATTAGTTAGACAATAATTGTATATATCAATTATATTATAATTATTTTTAAAACCATAGTAAAGAGGAAAAGCACTACAACCCCCGACTTCCAATCTAATATTAATATTAACAATTGCCGAAAGGATATTAAACTTACAACTTAATTTAAGCCAAATTAATACTGCAAATCAAGTGTAAATTGTAAAACTATAAAATGTTTAATGTAAACTAATGACCTTGGCTGCTGATGTTGTTTAGATCAATAAAAAAAAAAATTCTGTTCTGTGGAAAATCTAAATAAAATTGTAATTTGGTAACACTGGAATTTATTTTAATAAATCATCATCAACTCTGTAGACTGGCAGATTGTTAGAAAATAGCATAATATTCTATCGTTTTTAGATAAAGTCACGTGGCTTCAGGTCTTTTGTATTTTTTTTTTTTTTTTTTTTGTTATACTTCGTTAGGCCAAGGATTTGTAATTTTGTAAACTGTATATTCATATGCATTATATAGAATAATAGCATAGTTTAAAATATTTTACTATTGAATAACTATTTGAATGTGGCTTTTGTTAAGGTATACATTTAGATAAAATCTCAGAGAAATCTCTGTGACTATTATACATTAAATGTTGGCCACTGTTGTGTATCTCACTTCACACTATGACAATACAAAATTGTTTACGTTTTGTTGTGACTATAGTTATAACCGTAGGCGCTTAAAATTAAATCAAGTAAACTCGTTTTAATTTCCAGTAAAATTGTATTAAGCGAATACTTACAACTTATAAGTTTAAAATATAAAAATAAATACACTAAGATAAATAAAAGTACATCGCATGTACATTAAAATGTAACATAATTTAATGCATTATACGTCACAAAATATTAAAATATCAATGTTAATGTTTTATATATATATATATATATACAAATTAGAGTTCAAACGAAAAAAATACGAAATTGGCATTTGAACTTTTAGTCAGTATAATATAATTATTATTGAAACAAAAACAAAAATACATTTGTTTTATACATTATAATTATCAATAAAAATACCGAATACCACGTTAATATTAAATTTTTGCTTGTGAAACAAACTTTTATTTTCTTATTCCTCATTACGTTTGATGTTATTTTTATTTTATTTATTACGGTACATTCGATATTTTTACGATGTGAATTATATAAGGTATACACAATTATGCACAAAATACTCTCGGGGATCGATTATTATACCTACCTTTTATTTATTTTTTAACAAATATTTCGTATAAATATAGAAAAATCACCAATAACAGCCAGTGAGCCAAACGCAAAACAAAAATCTAAAATAAAAATTAAGTCTTTCACGCGTTGTAACAAACAGATTGACACTTGACGCCTCTACAACAACTACTGTTAATGCGTAAACGCGTGTAATCTTTATGGGAATTATTTTTTTTTTTATAAAATGGTTTTGTATATTACGGATAATTTGGTGTTACCGTTGAGTATTTACAACTATATTTATCGTACAATAATGTATGTGCCGATGGCATTACGTCATATCGACAAAGGACTTGAAAGGATGATGTCCTATTTTTTTTTTTTTTTTGTTTTAAATGTTCAACTCGCCGAAGACTTCTAACAACATTGGGAATATGGTAAAAAGGATTCTGTCTAGTCGTAAATCTCTTATAATAATAAGAACAATTATCGAATGACAATGTACACATCGGTAGGTACCTACAAACTTCAGTACGGTATCAACAGCAGCGTAAATAATATTTTAACGATAATGGATTAGTACGACGTTAATAATAATAATAATAATAATAATAATAATACTCACTGTATTATTATAATAGCATGGTCTGAATTTTGTTTTGAAAATAATGTGACAACGCGTGCACGAGATTCGTTCGTTCTTCTCTTTTCGTTCTCCATTGTCTACGGGACACTTATTTTTTAAAAATATTTTCTGCGGAATTCTGTGTTCGGAGGAGAAGAAAAAAAATAATAATAATAAAACAATTTTTAAACTTTTATCGCAAACAATGAGCCCTTTTCTTCGTGACGGCCGCTGGCTCGCAATAAGTGGTTTACATTTCTTTCGCTATTGTTAATCGGATTGCTCTTCTATTTAATTCTCCGCGGTCTGATGTACATTCAGACGGTGCGCACTCTCTCCGACACACGCGCATAGTCACGCGCTAAAGTCTCGACATGATTAATTAAACGTTTTCGGAGTGCGTCTCCGGGTTCTAGTCCATTGGGCTTCCGCCTGCTGTTTTGGGTCGATTACCAAAAACGAAACGCGTCTCCTAGTGAATTAAACACATCTCTGCGTAGCGTTGTAGGCAGTGTGTGTCTATAATCTCTCTCTCTCTCTCTATATATATATATATATATATATATATATATATATATATATATATATATAATACCTACACATTTATTCTACGTACGTCTACGATCCACGAACTGTTCGCGGGGAAGGGATTTACATATATTTTAATTTACCGAATTGTAAATACGATTTTGATAAGAAGATGCGTATACACCCCCCAATACGTCTAGTGTGTAGGCGCGTAAAGTATAGTTAGTCGATTTGGCGACATTGAACTGGAAAACAAACTTCCTGTTTAGTATACGTTTCTTTCTGCGCTAGTTTACGAGAACGTCTTTAAATTCATTTTAAAATTAAATGTGCCGGTAACGATTTTCCAAATTTTCCAATAAAATTTGAACAATGTTTTTTTTTTTTTTTAATTATTATTTTAGTTGCCACCTTAATTATAATACTTTTCTACTGATCTACTGCCCGATACCTGTGTGGGAGGTTAATACGGTGTATTATATCAACTAAAATTATGTCTTCGCGGGAAAAACTTTGTAGAATTGTCGGATTACGTACATTTTTTTTTTTTATTATTTGAAAGAAGAAGGCTTCTTACAGTCCGAATTGAACTCCGATTTATTATTTTGTTCCAAACAACGGAATATTAAAATTGTCTTATTTTTAAAGACAAATTATAAAGTTTGAGATTGAAATATTGAAAAAAACGGGATTCGATGCTACCTGTAAAATATTATCAACTATTAGTAAGTTAAAAATTTTAATTTTGTTGATTCTACAGTAGAGTGTATTTTTGTGTACAAAATTATATTGGTACCGGATAATCATTATTAAAATTGTTATTGTTGTTGTAAATATTATTTCGGTACCTACCATAATATGTCTTGATTCGTACAATAACCGATTATTATTACTATTTTCGCTGTTTGTACGCAAATTCAGAGAAAAAAATTAATAATTCATTAACTGAACAAGCTCGACTATAATTGATATTCCAAAAGTGCCTAGTATCCAAGTGTATACGGACGTCAGCCTACGTATGGAAATCAATCAAATTAAATTCAGGAATTTTCGTGCACAGTAACGATGAACGAGAATTATATTATAGTCAAAGCGTTTACAATTCCATTTTACTTTTGTCATTCTTTGATATTCCGAAAATCACTGCAGGCTTGCAACACGTGCAACTGTTATTTTCAAAATTTCAATATATTTTTTCGATGAATATTTTATTGTTAATAATTCAACGACTTTATATCATACGAAAAATACATAAATAAACAACTCACTCTATCTTTTTTTTTTTTTTTTTTTTTCAACCGATCAACAGGGGCGAATTGAGCCTACTAGAGTGAGCTAACTCACTCTATCTGTACCAATCAATAATAAAAACCAGATATTATATACTTAATATTGTATACGTCTCACAATATTTTTTCATAATTATTGTATAACAGGGAAATATATTGCTTTAAAAGATTGAAAAAATTGAAAACGATTTAGTATAAAACGTCAAATCAAAATAAATTAATTAAAAACCACAGTAGATACGTACTTGTGTTATAACTTATAATAGTCTTGTGTGTGATACACGTTTACAATATTAATGTTCTCTTTTTTTTTTTTTGATAGGCAAGAAAAAATATTGATAAAATAAATACTTAGTACTCGAATAATGGTTGAAAGTTAAAATTGCTCTAATGATAAATTTATACGAAATCGAAAACTATTATTAAATAAATTATTAGTTATTAGTTATTACTTAAGACAAACAAGAAAGAAGACATATTAACTCTCCAAACTCTCAGCTTTCTCCATTGTGAACACACACAAAATATACAAATCAAAATAATATATAATATTCGAGTTTATATTCTATGATATAAACTGTATAGTTTTACGGTACAACAATTAACGATAGAAAATATACGTGTGTAAAGTTAGCTTAAATTATAATCAATTAATTAGTTGGCAAGTCATTTGTAAGTTTTTGTATACACAAACACACAATTTTTAAGTTCAATCAACTTTGATTATCTCCAATAGGTACGTATAATGGACCGAATGGTTAATTCACTAATTATCACTTTAAGATTCAAAAAACTTACTTAGGCAAATGAAATTTAATTCAATTTAAAAGTTGCCCTACTTCTAAGAAGTCGGCTAGGTATATAACTCTCAGGGATAATCAAAATCTATATTAACTCTACAAACTATGAATTTCAGCCTACAGAAATACGTACAGATCACTTACTGAAGTTAACGGGGTTTCAGAAAAAAATTATTTAAAAAAGTATAATATACTTTTTCAATTCAAATGAAATGCAATGTGAACGTTTATTATTATATATTCGTCTAACATCAGGTAGCATGGAACGCACACCAACCTCAAGTTGATGAGTTAATTGCAAGACTGGCAAATGCGTTTAAATATGAAATAGCTTCTGTATATATTATATGTGTTTTTTAAGTGACATTTTTTATGGAAAAACATTTCAACCGCAATTTAACGTTCTTTAATTTGTACTGCTTATTAAATATTACATATAGTGTTTAGTTTTAACATTATCAAATCGATCTTAATAAAAACAATTCAACTAATCATATTTAGATACTAATTCGTAGATCAATATTGTTTTTCAGATGCTGAACGGAGCGAAAAATATCTATTATTCTTCTAATTATAAAAAAAAAAAACAATACATTAATAAACGGATTTCAATATCTTTTATTATTTACTACATACCTACTAATTGTTTTATAATTTTTTATACTGTCTTATTCGCTTTGCGAGATTAAAACAATATTGTTTTTCAAAAGCTTACGAGAAGAACATAAAATTATATAATAATATGTTAATATAAATAATTTTTTCACAAAATATATCACATAACCGATATGTTTTAGTCTACATATTTTTTTATGCAATACCTAATTTATTGATTTAAATTTTTTTTTATAACTCAATGCTAATACACATTTACAATAAATTTTCCATTATACGAGTGATATATTTTCAATAATTGCACAATAATTGTGTAATACAACAATTATTGTTGTATTTATGCAGATAATCGTATGTATATAAAATTGATAGACTCAACAATTTCCATACGATTTTTTTTTATTTAATAAACATGTGTCAGTAACAAACTTATGCGTACTTGATAAAACCTATAGAAAACCGCCAATCAGGTTCTATGCTATGAAACGGAATGTGACCCACATAAGTACGAATACATTTCAAACTTCTTATCCGGTCTTATTTTGAAGTATTTCTACTAAGAAGTTCAATGATGTGGTATTTTTAGTGACCCCTACGTTTTAATAGTATTTTATTTTTATATTACTATACATTTTGGGATGGTAACGATTTTTTTTTTTTTTGATCAACGAAGAACCAATTGGAAATATATATATATATATATATAGACTTTAAAATGTTTTAATTTAAATCAGTATTCAAAAAAAAAAAAAAAACACACGAATAAAAATTTTTAAACTAAAACTACAACCACAAATATGTATGTATTATATACAGTGTCCCGCGAGAATTTTTCTATTGCGATATCTCTTGAAATAATGAAAAAATCTCCTATTTTTTTTTTTTTTTTTTTTTTTTTTTTATCAGAATCGCAAGAACGTAAATATTTCATATTTTAGTTTAATTGAATATTTTAGTAAGAAAGTTAAAAAATAACTTTATATTTAATTATTTTCAAAAAAATTAAAAACAGCAATTTCGTAGAGTTTTTTTTTTGAAAATTTGACGTTTCCGCGTTTAATTTCTATTTATCTCACGATTTATATATATTTTTTCCATTTCCAGAATTCTATTTTGTAGCACAACAATAATTAATGATTAAATAAGTCTTATCAGAAAACAAAACAATATAATATCAAAACATTAAATTATGGACTAAAGTGGTGCTTATTAAGTAATGAGCAATTTTTCTCGAAACTAAAAAATTATTAAAAATCATGAGATTAATGAAAATAAAAAGTTAATTTTTTTCACTTAGACATATTAAATTAAAATATGAAATATATTTTGTAATCTTTGTTCCTGCGAGTCTTATAAAAAAAAAGAAAATTATGATATCCCCATTATTTCAAGAGATATCGCAATGGGTAAAATCCTTACGAGACACCCTGTATAATATTCTGTCCTGCACAAAAATGTACTGTGTTTTATAACAATCGAAAGTTGTGTTCGTCTCATTGTTATGTTTTTTTATACATACAGTTTGATTTTACGACGATCCTTTAAAAAATACGAAAATGATTTTAAAACGTCTATTCAATGTATACAATTATACATGTGGGTACAGTGTACACGAAGAATTTTGCAAAGATCTGGTTACAAAACTATATGAGACGATGATTTTTCTTCAAATTTAACTGATTAAGCACGTAGTTTAACTGTAACGTACACATAAATAACAGTTAGCAGCCCTTATTCTGCTAATTGAGTGAATTATTTAAATTAAAGTCGTATAAAACGATTAAAGTAGGAAAGGATTTCGAATACATCGTACAAGTAATATAATATTAGAGTAATCAAACAAACGTATACACACATAGGATAAATATATATTTTTTTTTAATAACGATCAAATTATGATGAACATTGAACTGTAATATACGTATTTTAATAATGCATTTTGAAAATTATAAAACGGTTTTAAAAAATCATGGTAAATTACATTTTTTGTACAGTGCCTTTTGTATAATTGAATGGTGTAAGACACATTATAATACTTTGGAACTATAATGTTATTATTTATAAACTTGTTTTAATAAATCAACAACCTTGACCGGTTTCGAATTTGTATTTATTTGTATACGTCTATTTTTCTTTATTGGCTATGATATAAATCTTTTTTACCACCGTTTTATGTTAAGCAACAGTATTTTATTGGCGCAGGAAAAATGAAACATCACCGTGAGATGAATTTCGCCTCCACGTGTATTTGATTGATATCAAATTGAAACCATCGCACCATCTCATTTTACTTCATACATTATGCATAAGTATATTTTTGTATTATTATTATTATAGAAATGTATAATGATACAAAGTTTTTGCAATTTGTTAGACTTTACTGTCAGTGAAAAAATAAAATTAAAACTTTCCACCGTTTGGATTGAAATACAAAACAATTTTGACGATTAATATCAATTAATTTCATTATGGGCAGGTTTACACTTTTAGCATTATTATTTTATGTTTTAATAGTTTCGACTGATTCGCGCTGCAACAATATCAGACCACGGCAAGTCTAAGGAGTAATATCTTAAAAAATTCATAAAAAAAAGGAAACAGTAAATAAAGATATTTATTAATACATATTTAATGTACCATGTTTTAAAATTGATATTCTCGAAGACTTCAAAAATTATATCGGAAATATGAAAAATCGATTACACTGGAATTTGTCTTGCATTATTAGGATTCGTGGAAATTTATTTCAAACAATGTCAATGGATACAAAATTAAAAACGTTAAGCACCTTGTAATATTAAATGTTATTAAAATTTGCGTAATAAATCGTCAAATAGGTACTAAAAAAAAAAAATTAATAATAAAGAGATTTCGCTAATAGTTGATAAAAATGTACCCACGTATAATACAAATACTTACAAAAAGATAAACAGCAATTATTAACGCTGACAAAAGTTCTCAACGAGATGCACGATAATATTATAATGTTGTGATAAATAACAAAATCTTTACGAAAACGAATTATATTATACATTACTAGATGACCGTGATACTGTGACATTTTATAACATTATTATAAAAATAGTAATTGCATTATTCATCATTAGAGGTATTCGTTATTGATCGCAAAACAGATGCAATGCATTACAGCGAGGGCTGGGCAGTATCATAGATACGAGTATTTAAGATACGTATCTGAAATACAATTGTATCTTGTATCGTGTATTTAAATACTTTTTTGACTTGTATCTAGTATATTTTTATGATTAAGATACTAGATACACTCAAAAATTATGTTTTATTTATACAACAGTTTTCCTAATTGCCCAATAATAAGTTTTGGAATTTGTAGTTTGTAATTTACAACGTCAGGGAATATATAACTTGGATTAAAGTAACTGGTGTCTAGCATCGCGTCAGACTGGCGATAATACTTTGTTTAAAATAAAAATATTTATAAAATATAACACAAGCATGACCTCTTCAGCTGCTGTCAAACGACTATTTTCATTTGCTAGGGTTATTCGTGTTTAGTGTAGATCTGGTATATCAGATAATACTTTCAAAAAAATGATCTCTTTAAAAGGTAATCGGGAATTTATTTTAAAACATGGGATATAAATTACTTTTACTACTTATAATTTACTTAAATCCAAACATTTAATTAATGGACATTGCTAATTTATAAATATATGTATATTATTGTACCGACCCAATGTAAACGAATAAATAAATAAATATCAATAAATGTATAAAGTATCTTGTGTCTAGAATCTTTAAATATATCGTAGTATATCGTATCTGGGATACTTTGTTTGGGGTACCTTGGCCCAGCCGCGTTTACAGAAAATTATTTTAAATATTATCCACGACGACGTGGCAGCAGCAGCGCGTCCTAATTGATTTAGAGTGTCGTCGAGTTTTAAAAATATATATTATTATTATTATTATGATACCCACGACTGTGATATCACAACGACGGCAACAATAATATACACAATCGTAATAATAATTGCGTTATCGATTTACGGCGGCGGCGGCGGCGGCGACAGTGCAGACCGACGAATACAACTATACACAATCGTGTTGCAACGTTGCAGAGGGTACACACAAAACAATGGATTGCCGCCGACTGATATAATATAATAATAATATACCATTTATTGTGTGCGTGTCGGTTCTCTTCTTCCGTTCCACAAGCGTTGTGTACACGCGCGAAACCGATGATTTCGGTTTCTCGGGAGAGCGTGCCGTGCGCGCGTTATCGCAGTACGCACGTGTTTGTAGCCGCGCCCGCCGCCGCCGTCGCACAATAATACACGCGAGCAGTGCTCGACTTGGAAAAATTTAAAGCAGATGGGCTCATCAAACGTTACCAAGCCTTAAAAACAAAAGTGGGGGGGGGGGGGTACGCTAAGATCTCTGAAAAATTTAGTGGTCGGGGGGACTCCGTCCCTTCTGCGTCCTCCCCAAAAAAGTCGAGCACACTGCACACAAGCGCCAATACTGTATTGTAATTGTTGGGGCGCCACAAGTCCACCGGGCCAGTGCGCGCACGCCCACTGCGTTTATAATGTTCGCCGCCGCGTTCGAACGGCCAACACTGTTGTCGTCACGCGGACGATCGCTGGGCGGCCGCGGACATTCGTCTGCACGACCAGGCGGTGTGGGTGGTACGGGCATTACCGCCCGCCAAATCGCATTACGCGCGAGTCGCGGTAGTGTGTAATGATTAGGGATGAGAAGTTATAGGATTTGCATATTTTTTTCTGTATCTTCTATTTATAGCTAGGTGAGCTAAAAATCTGTTTTATAACCTAATGAATCGAAATTTGGTATTTAAATTTTGCATATTTTTGCATATATTGGTAGTTTTCTTAAAAGTTGCATATTTATGTTTTTATGTGCATAAAAATGCATATTTAGTAAAATTATGTGGAATTTAATACAACTGACATGAAAAATTTATTATTTTATAGAATTGTATGTGTTCGTAGTCTGCAATAATCAATAAAATAAAAATGCAGATAACAAATTTGAAAATTGTAGAATTGTAACATTTAATAGTAGGTAGGTATATAAGGTTCAATGCAACAAATTTA
>JACXSJ010000947.1:14995-88708 GCA_014851325.1 Pentalonia nigronervosa | reverse complement strand
AATTTTTATATTGATTTTTAAACTATATATTTATTTTTATATTAATTATTTTATCACTCAGTTAAAAATTATTTATATTTTAATAGAAACAAATTTAATGGAATATTATTTATATTAATTTATTTTAAACATGTTTTTATTTATGGAAAAAATTGCATATTATAATATATTTTTTGCATATTTTTAAATTATTTATGCATACATCATAATTTTTCCTTGCATATTTGCATGCATATTTTGTCTATTTTAGCTCCTATAACTTCTCATCCCTAGTAATGATGATCCGCCCGCGTGACGCACGGCGTGTCCCCGCGATGCGACGACCAACGACGTCTCTCGCGCGCGGGACGCGTTTTTTTTTTTCAGATTCTCCGGGATCGGTGGATATAATTTTCGTTTTTCGTCGAACCATTTATGTGTTTTTAAAAAAAAATGTTTTCTCTGTGCGCGTGTCTTTTTACTTTCTGTAGCAGTAAAAAATTTTAGACTTTCGATGTAGGGTTTTTGTTAGAAAATCGGATCTAGTTAGTAAATTGAGGGATCAAAATCGTCGGAAACAAATTTTAAAAAATCACACGGGTTCGTGAAATCCCCCCCCCCCCAGTACTTTTCAAAGGAATTGGAAAAAACGAGAATTTTTGTGCAAAACCAGTTTTCGACTTGACATAAAATTGTTTATTCGTCTTATTCAAAAATGAATTACAGTTGAAATTTTCACCAAATATTCTACAAACATTTACTAGACATATAATTTTCAAAATATTATGTCTCTTTATATGATATTTATTTGTAATCTTTTACTTTTTTGATTTATTTTCGATTAATGTATGATAAAATATTTTTGTTCGTGAGTAAAAAAGCCTTAGACATTAATACAAGATTACTCATATATTTTTTTACCGCCTAAATTAGTAAGATCTTTAACCAAAAATAATGATTTAAGTTTTTTTTTTTTTTAATTCAAATGGGGCTTGAAATTTTGCAACACTGTTTTCAATGCAGATATATATATATATATATATATATATATATTAATATTTACTAAACAGAATACAGTTTTCAAAAGTATTTAGATTAATATTGTAAGCTATTTATTCCACAAACCTACATGATAAGTTCGTCGGTATTAGTTTATAAGTGAATAACTGATAGTGTTATTATTAACGTGGCGTATTTAGAACGAGGCCTTGATCCCTAAGTCCCGAAGAATATTAAAGTTGGTGGGGGGGGAGGGAAAACACAGTACTTTTATCATGAAGTTAAAAAAAAACAACTAAAAGATTATATTTTTTTTCTAAGTTTATTTTTAACTACACAAATATACAAGGTTATTGTTTTAAATAAATTTTAAGTAATAAAACAATTATATATTTTTTTATTAGCTTCCAGCATCAGCCTTTCTAACAACACTATTTAATAATTTAATTTCTATGTTTTGAGGGAACCTCCAACTCCTATAGGCTCTAGGGCCACAAATTTTCATGCTACGCCAATTAATATTATAATCATAATTATACAACAGAGAAATTTTTCGCAATTGTATATAAACTCTTCTCTAGAGGCTCAAATTTTAAATTCGTAAAAACAAAATCTATCAAAAATCTCACTTGTGTACTTTTTATTCTATAAGTAGTTACGTACCGATATATGATATGAAGCACTATTATATGACTGTGACAAGCTGTATTAGCCTGAATTTTAACAAAAACATTGTTCAAACAAATAACTGTTTGTATCATTAAAAATGGCGGAGTCTTTATTTATAGCAAATGTACATAAAGGACAATTAAGCGATTAAATAAAAAAAATTTTAAAAAAATACCTACCTTACTACGAATATAATTGTATTTCATTTAAAAATGTTTATATATTTTAAAGCTATTAGACATTTATCTGATGCCACATATGTTTACTGAAAAAAATTGAAATGTATAATAAATAAAGCCATTAAACATTGTGTACTCTGTCCAGCAAGAGGACACGCCAATTCTACGGATCCCAATGCGACACCCTGCCATCGATACCGGTTCCACTAGGTAGGGTGTCGCAGGTGAAGAGAAGTGTTCGCAGAAGAACCGATTTTCGTTGGGCCGCAGAGTGCTCTCTCGCTGGAGAGGAACACTCTTATTTTAGTGTTTTACCGATGATTGTCATTGATAACTATTGTCTATTATACGAATCTACCAAAACTTTCGTCGTGTTGGTTGTTAGTACAAATAACCACGTCATGTTATGCAATCACGAGGTATGTTTTTTTTTTATATTTTATGGACTTCACAACCACAGGAATTCTGCTGATCGGCCAATAATCAATAATAGCTAATACGGATTATCGTAGAACGAGAGACAAGTACAGATCACCACACGGTTATGACTTGTATTTAAAAATATAAATTTTACAGTGGCATTATGCATGTGAGGGTGTTCTCGTTAAAATCGGCCCTTTACGGTCTATATCACAGTTTTAACCAAATTATCGTCGAAATTCACGATCAACGTGTACAAACGCAAATTGAATTGAATCACTTTGATTAAAATGTTTAATTTATAATACTAGACCATACTCATTAATTAATCTTTACTACAAATAGTATAAATGAAATAAAGCACGAGATAATATAATTATGCATGTCCTATACGTAAATCAGAGATTTCTCGTTACGCTCGTCCAGTAGTTCATCTCAGTAGTCATAGTACTATGCTGTTCGATCATTTTATTATCCAATTGTCAATGATTAATTTTACGTTTTACTAGATTGTTAAGACAAATAGATCAAAAGACTAGACCTAAACTCCATCCTGACCTACGATGTCTGCTCAATATAATAATATAATACTAATTACTATATATTATGGGCAATATAGTAATAAAAATACATTTAAAAACAACTTTTGTTCTTAACAATCGTACAATGTATTTTATCATTTTTTCCGAGTTATGATGAATTGACATGAAAACATAATTTCAAAAAGAAATAGTCGTGTACCTATCAGTTGTTGTGTCTGTACGCATATTTCAACACGTGGGGTTACAACGGTCGCTGGAAGTGTACGATGCAAGGGCCATTTTCGGCAGTACTTGAATTTTGGATGGACGCAGGAGGACGGAGTATCTCTTCTTTATACAAAATATTCAAGCGTACCCGTTCTAATTATATTCTAATTAATAAGACATTTAAATGATCAGATACGTACATTTTTTTTTTTTGCATTTTTGCATCCACCTTCTAATTTTTTCCTAATTCAAGCACTGCTTTTCGGGCAAAAAACCGGTTCCCCGATTTACGCATAGCCCTTTTCCGTCAAAATGTATTTTTGTGAAAAGACGTTTACGCCAAATATTATTTGAGAACCATGTACAATTGATGATAATCATGACGTGTGTACATTACAATAAGGAAATGTCTAATAATTATATATATGATATCGTTACTATATAATAGTATACAATACACTAAATGCACATTGCTTAAAAATTAAAATCATTGGTTTCCAAACTTTTTTCGGCGGCAGGCATCGTACCTTTGACCGAAAAAGGGCCTTGGCGAAAATGGCCGATATTATTTTGACAGGTAACACTCACGACACGGACATATTATTATAATCATGATGATGATACGCAGATAGACTACAGCAACAGCAGGTAGATACGCCGCACAGACTGCTGTATAATATTTATGGTTATTAAACTAAAATTACGTTATGGCTCGGACAGATACCTACTAACTGTAATCATCTATATAATAGCGATACAGACCATCATATTATTATACCATGTACGAGCTCGTTGATATGATATTGTCGTAATTCGGATTTGGGAATTATCGGCGCTTGGATTCCATTCGACTCGTATATGTTGTATTTTCCCGCGGTTTCGATAATTTTTCAGTCAACGCCGCATCGACTGACCACTGCGGGTGGATATAAACGACGAGGACCGTGACACATTATAATATTATAATATTACCGAAGCACAATAATTAGGTGCAATTAAAACGCCATTTCACTGGCCAACATCGCACTGTAATTCGTTTGTCGTTCCGTATACCTATTTAATCACGGTAAATATTCGCGATCAGTCCACCATACAATATGTGTGCAACGGATTCGACACTAATCGTAGGTGATCAGTATCCAATTTAGCAGGAATGCAGGGGTACAATGACTCGAGGGATTTGTTTTGGAGGCTCGGTGGTCGGTGTCCTAGATTTTTTGACTTTATAATAAATTAATGATGGCCGAGAAAAAAAGTATTTTAAGAATCACCTGTACCCGATTGTTTTAAATATGAACTCAGTTTTATCCTTACTTGGCTTTAAGCCTGCAAGAGACACCTAGTTAAAACGTTTTCTTTTTTAAATTCATCTGCACTTTTATCGAATACCAAAAAAAAATATGTAATTAATACGTATCAAATGACATAAAAATAGCAATTTTGGGTCCTCCTATATTAGTAGTTGTCCTTCGGCCTTCAGAGATTATAGGATCTGAAACTGTAAGTAATAATACGCATAACATATTAAAATGTATAAATAATACCCGAAGAAAACACTGCCCATTTAACAAGAATCAGGCTTATATAATAAATTAGCTGAATAACCCGGCTTCATTCGCATGTTAAATAATCGATTCGTATACACATTGATTTTTTATTATAACTAAACTATTTAAAAACTAGTCATGTAATATTTAATAGTTTTTATAATTTTACTTAATTTATGATATTATTTACAAATAGTTCTAATAATTATATACACGTATTATTATTAATAACTCGGTAGAGTATTTGAAAATGAAAAAAATCATTAAATTATTTAAATGACACACTAAAAAACCGTAACTTTTAAATACAATACTCCTCAACCATCAGACAAAAAAATGGAAAATTGAGAGACGTGGTGACATTGAAGAAAGTATTTGAAACAACTCTGTGAAAAAAAAAAATTGTAATAAAATTCAATAGCTTCGTCAGGAAATTGAAGCATAAAAAAGGCATGCTCTTATATATATATAAGGATTTCAAGCAAAGGCTATTATTGAGGTACAGGCCTTATATAGGCACGACTTTAGAGCGGCGAAATTTTATCATTTTTTTTTTTTTACAAAATGATAAAAAGTATTTTTGATGAAATCAAATTTTAGTAATTTTTTTAATAGGAAAATATTAATTAAATCATTAATAACACATCTATTTCTATGTGGATAATATAGCAAATTGTACGTACAATATATTTTATATATTATAATTTTAGGAGGGACGAGTTAAAAATGCGGTGAACTAAAAATTGCCTACAGACAGATAAAACCTAAAAACGCCACTGTTTATATATAATATAATTGGTAATGTGTAAATATTTCGATGAAATGAATCAACAAAGTGAGAGACGTGAACAATTAAAAAAAAAATAGACGTAGAACTTTTTTCTTGCACACTTAATTGATTCGGAGAATATTACATAAATCAGAATTTTACACTAAAATTTCATATTTACGTTTCTAATTACAATTCATTAAGTTTATTCGATAGGTTTATATTAGATTCGTTATTGATGAAAAACTGACGCATTTGCTACTGTCCATTCAGTCGATTTTAATAAATAAATAGATTAAATATACAAAATCTAATTAACATTCTAAATAATAATAACTTTTTTTTTGTTTTCATTTAAAAAATATTTATATTGTGACAATTATGCTTACTACTGAATACTTACTTAAACTAAAAGCATATATTTCGACGATGATACAGAATACTACAATATAATTATATTGGATTACATTTGAATTCCAATGAAGTTTACGTCCACTTGTTTTATAACATTATTCATGGTTGGGGGGGGGGGAGAAAAACCAAAGCATTTTGTGTCGTGTTTTATCAAAACGTTTTGTTTAAGCGAAAGCTATGTCGTTCTGGCGTATATTATAATGTTAAAGTTTATAAAGTCCAGGAGGACTTGAAGAATGTATTCAAGGATTTCGTTTGAAATAAAATATAATACGAGGTGAATGGATAGGTACATTGTGAGTTACAAATCTATCTATAAGATCCTTATGATGATTTAAAATTACGCAATTTATGACTTACAGCATGTCTGTGGATCGAAGGTTTTTAATAATGTCACTCAAATTTATCTGTAAACGAAACTTTTATCAAATGATTTTGTCAGGCCAAAATATTGTCAGACACGCTAGCCGTTCAATTGATAATAACCGCCTTTCTTTTTTTATAGAGATTTATGTTTGTGTTGTGTGGATAAGTCTTTTATATCAAGAATGACATTTAAATATTTTTATTTTGTCGATAAAAGAATTTCAACGTTATTCAACTATATTATAATATGTTGTTAATATTGAACTGCGCTTACTGCTTATGAAATATTTATAAATAGGTATATTTTTTTCTGTTTTTATTTATTTATCAATAAATTAAAATTAAAGATGAAACATTAATTTTTATGATTCAACGCGACAGAACTAATTATAACATTGGCAACCAGAAAATATAAAAGTATATAAGAATAAAACTATGTATAATAAAACGAAATAATACTTAAATTAAAAATAAATAAATGGACATTTTTTTTCCCGTTCCTTAAAAATCAATAGTACCAATATATAAAGATAATTTAATTTGATATTTTAAACACTGAGTAGTTAATTTCCATGAAAAGTATATAAACAACGATTTAGTTTTAAGTTTAGGTAAAAGGATGAGACGAAAACATTGAAACCTAAACTAAAAGTCAAAAGTAGGCACTCAAATATGTGAAGTAAATTAATCGCAAAACAAAAAAGTAAGAATAATAAATATACGTAATTACACATAAAAGCGGAAACCGAAAATATACATATTTTTATGAGGTGCTTCATTCAAGTTTCCACACTTATTATTTCGAAAACTTTTAATTTTTATCTAAACTTTAACTTTACTCTTAGTTTTAAATAATTAACTAGTCGTTCAAAGTTCAATTTTTATGTATCCCAATGTTGATACCCCAAAAAATATTCTGTCCCGGAATATAAATTTATAATAGTAAAAACTTGAAAAACAGTAATTTGTTTTTTATTTATTTTATTTTAATTGGTTTTTGTTTTGCAATGCCGTCAAATTGTGTAAAAATAAAATTTTTAAATAAGTTAATTTTTTTGAAACAATTAATGTAAATGCCACTCAAATGGATCATTTAAAAAGTATATATTAAAAATATATTTTAGGATAATATAATATTAATGCACCCACTGCCGATATAAGCAACGTACCACACACGTCACTTGGACTGATCAAAATTTCATGCACTGCCTACACTAGACTCAAATATAAATGGTTTCAATCACATCGGCAACCGTAGAATATAAAAACAGTCAATACCGCGAAATGTTTTGTGCATCAGAGACATTATCATCAAAACGTGATTTACATATTATGTTGAACTAATTCGAATTTATTACAAAACGTTTCGTATAAAAGTCGTTTGTGAGTATTACGTCACATATATAAGTATACATATATCGCTTGGGTTAGTACTATACTCAAATATAATATTATTTTAAATGCAATATACGCGAAACGATATCGTATATACGCTATATAATATTATCAACTATGTCATATTCATATATATATATATATATATTATTGTTTATCTTCGAAAAAGAAAAACATTTAGTTTAAATGCAATAACCAAAACATAATACCATAATACTCTGTGTAAATCCAGAGAGACGAGGGTCTCTCGTCCCGGGCAGAGCAAGTGGGACATTTGTCCAAGGCATCCGGCGTTTGAGAACAGTTGCAGTGCTTTCATTCGGATATAAATTTGTAAAAATCTTAATTAAATTGTTGTCGTACGTCGTGTATTAAAATGTGATTTATAGCAAAAATATGATAGATTTATTACGAATAACAAAGACAGTTATTTTGAAATACGCGGCATTTTAAATTCACTACAATTAAACAACCTAAATAAGCGACAAAATAAATTATAGCAGTATCATACTGTACATATTTAGATAAGTACATTTTATATTGTGTGCCACGTAAAATATTATTTCATCAAAACTTCTATAGCTTAAAAAACTTATTTATTTATTTATTTATTTATTTATTTATTTATTTTTCTTTTTGAGTATAAACCACACAGACAAAAAGAATTTGGGTAAATCGGTTTCATAATGGTATTTAAAAATATATAATCATAAATCTAAGCAGAAAAATTTAGGTGGAAAATAATGATTATTATTAAATGTATCTTACCCATATCAACTGCAAATAATAAATTAAACAAAAACAACATTATTTACCAGAAAAAAATTTTATAAAAGTTTTCGCTTTAAATAAATCAAGGAATATTATTAATTTAATATATACTCTATAAAAATACAACTATACTAGGGTGACCATACGTCCTGTTTTATATAGGATTGACCTTATTTCAGCTTTGTGTCCTGTTGTCCTGACAAACTTTTTTTGGGACACTTTTTGTCCTGTTTTTTTGTTTTTCAAATATGACCACCCTAAACTATACAAGGATGTATTTGTTGTATAATTGAAGTACTTTTCTATAAATAACTGAACTATTATTATTTTTGTTTTTATTTTATATACCTATTTTATTTATTTTTACATTTTTTAAATTTTCAAATCGACCATTCATTTTCATATTTTACTGTAAAATGTCGTAAAGAATCACTGTTTTTTAATAAAGTAGTGTTAAGAATATTTCCGTACAATTTTATGTAAGCTAGGGTCGGTCTTAAATAATGTGCTGAATAAGCCTTTGAGACTGGACGGCTGACCTGGATGTCCCGAGTAAGACACAAAGCATCATCCGAATATTAATATTGTCAGACTGTTTTCCGATTATTATTATAATTATCGATTGTGCCGTAAGTTTTCTTTTTAATTTCAAACATATAGAAAGTATTCAATTTGAAAGTGTTTGTTACAATTGTTTTTTGTACACGGACATCTTTGGATTGTCTGTAACAATGTCCAAACGACGACATTAAGTTTAACAATCTCTTCCAGATGCTGAATTAAACGTTTTTAATTTTAGAGCCTCGTGATAATGTCTTATCCGGAGCCACTCGCCGTTTACGGGTGTAACGTCATACTCAATGTACCTACTCGATAAGAAATTTGAGATTGTGCCAAACATAAATAAAAAAAACTGTACTACATAAAATCCAGACATCGTTTACCGCGAGAACCACTTGTTCACAACTGCATTGTAAAAATATACTTTGTAAATGTACCTTTTAAGAATATTATATACGTCCAGCAGATTGTTTTCTGTTCTTATACAATGATAAGCGCCATGTTATTGCGTGAAAAGCTTTTATTTGCATGGCTTTTTGACATTTTCATTATTACATAGTTCGAAAATCAACGTACAATATGATATACTTTTTTTGTAAAATAACTGTGACTGGTTAAAATAAAAAATACCCTATACGCACATTCCTCAAGTTTTACTATGTCAAAATATATTGATACAATAATTGTTTTATTTTTCCAACTGATATATTGTTTGATTAACTAACATAATATATGAGATCGCAGTATTATTCGTTAATATGATGTTTTTCTAAATGTACAACCTATCGATTGTAGGTAGGTACAGACAATTTATTATGTGATATCATTTTATGTTTAAAACAGGGGTATCAGAAATAGAATGGCCCACTTCACAACAAACATAAACACAGAACCCTACGATTACAACGAACTGAATTCTGTATTTCAGTATAAAAAATACAATTTTTTCTTCAAACACATACCTACTCACCATAATATCTGACACCTATTATGCTATATGTCCAATGTCCACAGCAAGTTATGCGTCGTTTTATGATGGCAAAAAAATGAGGATAATCAAAGTGATGTAATTAAATTAATAATATAAACACATAATTATTTGAAATAGATCGTTTTAATAAAATTTTACAACACCATATGATATTCTAAATCATTAAACAAAATAAAAACTATCATGACGTTATGGCGTTAACACTAACTTTAATTTAAAATATTTAAATGTAGCTGAGTACGCATACAAATAAAATAATGAAAAACGCTTATAAGTACGATTTACGGATTTTAAAACAAATATCCACAAATCAAAAAATATAATATGTAAGTAAAATAATAAAAAAAAAATACCAAAAATAATATTCCACCATTGTTTTGTGTGGAACACAAAAATTCTCTGTTATATCATCACAAATAATGCGTAATCTACGTGAAAAGTTAAAAAAAAAATAGGGCATTTAAATTACACAACATACTTTTAGGGACGTTATTATCTGACATTTTTTCGAGGATATTCTGTCGTAACACTCGACTTACGAGTTATCAGTAATTACAAATTTACGACTATAAAAAAAACGGTCCAACGCTGTAGGCCAGTATGTATAGCCACTATAGGAAGTAGGAAACTAACCACTATAATTGCAGTTGATAAAATTAGAAAACTATTATTCCGAGAACTTTATATGGAAAAACGATAAAAACAATAAAAAAAACCTCACACACTTTTTACTTTTAGCTTTTTGTTTTGTTAAATTACTATTCAATTTTCTCTAATACGTACAATTTACAAACCTCCCGATCAGTAAATTAGGTAGGTAACTAACTAACCTATACAGCTATTGTATTTTATAACTATTATTAGAGTGCAACCTCTGATAATTAATTAATATTATTTTACAAATTTTCACGTGTATTTAAAAATATATAAAAACGTATTTTTTTCTTTTAGAATACTTCAATATAAGTCAAAAACATTATTTTTTTTTCATTAACTGTGTCGTCGCGTCTGAAGAGAGATGTCAAAGTTATTGCTTCAGCGCTGAATGCATCAAATAACGGGCATGACAAGATATCTTTTAAATTTTCACGTTTAAGATTATTATATCGTTTGTACTATGCTATAGAGTTGTTAAGCATTTCACGAACTGAATTTGAATTTTGAGTGCATCGTATTAAAAATTTTAAAATTTAATTTTTTTGATCAAATTCTAAAAAATGTATTATATTCTTCATTAAAATATTAATAATTGTATGAGTATTTCAAATTTAATAAAATACTCTTTTATGTCTAAAAATATTAATAAGTATTGTTCGTACTGCATTTTAGAATTTATACTTCTTTAGATTAGATAGGGTCCAGAGAAAATTTATAATTGTTCATTTTATTTAGTATGCGTATATATAAAATAAGTATATGTTTTAATAATCAAAAGGAAAAAACGATTTAATCATTTTCTGAAAACTTTTTTACGGTTACGGTTTTTTACTTAAAGTCTATTCATACAAAATGAATATAATAAAATAGTACTGTTTGGCTACTTTTCGTTACAGTCCATGAATAAATATAGACATTATAGATATTATATTTTTTGTTACTCAGTTTTTACAATGCAATTAACACACTTCGTCTAAAATATAGAAATAATGTCATTGCAAAGCTTTGAGTTTCAATATTTTCTAGGTTTTCCTCGGCTTGAATACAATAAATTAACGTCAACATACGATTATGTATCGACTAAAACTGAAATATAAGTCTAACGATGTACATTTGAAAGACTTACCACATTGATGGAGCTATAACTAACACAGTTCTGAAATTTCTTCAAAATACAACGAAGCGTGTATGTTAAATATATGAAATTAACTCGAACAAAAATATTGTGGTGTTAAATTAACCCTCATAAAGACGTTAAGTCAGCAGCGAAACCATAACAGATATTTATGAAACACATCCGACAAATTTGTTGGTAACTTGTTGGGTTGGATATTGTTAGATTACTCCTAGACTTTGTTGGACTTTATTTTCAACGGTAGAGCTTTTTCAAAGTTATGCTGTGAACAGTACAACTTTATGTCAGCAAAAATGTACCCTAATAAAATGGTGTTAAATAAATATGAAACAAAATAGGTGAACTCGCTTAGCTGCATAGAAGTTTTCGATTGTACCTCATCAGCCGGCCTTGAGTAACTTAGTGACTAATCTGTAATGGATGAATTATATTATAATTCAATAATAAATCATAGTGTACAAATGTTCTGAGTGAAGAATACTGGTAGATCAACATTTATCTCCAAAGATAAATAATAAGATATAATTTATAAGCATTTGAATACGACAAGAGATCTAAATAATTCATCTTCTTAAGTAAAACTTATTCTTCAGACAACCTGATCTTTTATAATATTTATTCCAACGATAAATACATTATTTAAATCATAAAACAAACAACGTTTAAATCTGAAAAAAAAAATTGTATATATTTTGTGTTATATTCTAAATTAACCTCTTCGTTCAAAACTATTTGAATGGGTCATCAAAAATCGATAAAACAGTAGCTAATTTGCACTGCCTACCATTTTATAGGTACCTAAACAAATGGTCTATACTCGTTTACTACACATATTAAATAAACATAATTTAAACAATAAATGTGTTTCCGATCAGACAAAGAACAGTATATAAACATTATTGTTCCTGATACGATCTAAAATCTACCCAAATGTATCGTTACAATAAATCGTATCACATTACTGCGGAACACCTTATTTTTTAGTGCTGTCCGATAACGCGATTTTAATCTTAATCCACGCATAGAGTATAAGTTTAATCAAAATCTAGAATCTCTGCAGTTTTTATTGTTTTTTAAATAAATCAGAACACTATATATTGGAAAATACGGATTTAAATAAACTCCGTTTCGCCGTTTACAATTATAGTATCTAGTTTTCAGCAATTTTCCTACGGCGTAATGGGAAATTTAACAATTTTACATTATTAAAATACAATTTACATCCAATCTTCAGTCGAATGCGTATTAATATGAACCTTTTAAAACGCAATTAAGCTTCACACCATGTAGAGCGTTTACTAAAAAAAAAAAAAAAACATGCTCGGGCGTGTCACATTCTTATAGACGGAAAAAAAAACTAGTTTAGATTTCATTTTTATTGCGCATTAAAAAAAAAAAAACAAGACAAAAAATATATGGTTTATATATATATATATATATATTATTTTGATCACGCGTGCGTTACCAGCTCTCGCTTTAGGGCTCTTCCGCGACACTATATTATTATATGCTCGCACTGTGATTCTAATGGACCAAATAAAGTGGAAAACAAGTGGAACCTCTCAGGAGTAGAAAATTCCACACAACAAGCGGCGAACAACAACACGGGCCGTTAAATCCGCGTGGACGTGAAACGAGACCGCGTCCATAATATTATTTACGCCGCCGCCGCCGCCGCCGCCGCCGCACCTACGGAGGAAGAAACGTCTCCGACGGCACATATGACACGATAATATAATATTATAAACGCGCTCGTTTCCACTGATTTCATCTCCGCGGCGTTCAAAAATGTATTCTGGCTGGCCGTTCGCTATGCCGTCTCTCGAATCCTGCGCAAAGTGCCGAATCGAGATAAGCGACAGTAACAATTCCGCACTGTTTTACGTTACGATAATGCGTTTAGTAAACACACCGCACCGAACAGCATTATATTACAACGAATGTCGTCCGCCGCTCGAATTTGTGGTTTTTTGATTAGCATTTATATAAAGAAATTAAACCAACCGTCTGGAGACGACTGAACGAAAATGTACGTTTTTTTTTTTTTTTTTTTTTTTTTTTAAATAACCTCAGACATAAATATTATAATCGGGAGATGATTAAAAATGACTAGGAGTTACTCGTGGATTTGCAGGTGTGGGTAGTCTTTAAATCTGCCGAACCTTAATCGTGCGAAAACGTTCACGGTTAGTTCGCTATTCATCTCGCACGCAATAATGGAGAACACATTTTGAAAAAAATTACCTCGAGCTTACCATCTCTGCGATTGAATTACAGTCTATAAAGATGCTGGGTGGAACTTCTTTTTTTATTATTTTTCGCTCAGTGATAATAAACAAGTAAACACACATACCTGTATGGCATGCTGAAGACCGATAACATATAATATCATTGCTCTCTCGGAGTGTAAAAATATTACAGTCAAAAATAATTTACCATATCATACAGTTTTAATCTGAGGATAAAATATTTACAACTGATTTTAAAAAAACTCGCAGTAGACATCTACCGCCTATACATTATGCATAAGAATTATTTTTATTTTTAATTGATTAATTTTGTCACAAAAAAGTGTTGAAAAATGATTATTTTTAATCCTATACACATTCCCCCCCCCCAAAAAAAAAACAGTTCATTAAAATACAGTTATAAAAATATATGAAATAATTGACTTCATGTTTGTATTCAATGCCCTTTTGCGAACTGACATATAAATTGGCATCGCCTCGCCGCCGGTGGTTGGACAACTTACTGAAATGTCAACTAGTACTCCGGGCTCAAAATTAATAAAGGCCCCGCGATCAATCACAATCCACTGATAAAAATAATATTCTCAAAAGCATAAAAACAGTACAAGCTGTTTCGTCAACTATTCTTTCACGTCCAATATTTATGTACAATATTTAATACTGCTAACGAACTTTGAATAAAAAGTGTTTCTACTGAGATTTGAGAAAAAAAATAGTAAACGTTTTCATATTATGAATTTCTCGATGACGTGTTACATTATCTAAAGATGGAACACGCAGATTCCTACTACATTAGTGGTGTCAGATCACCCATCAGTCGAAGTAGGAAGTAGGCACCCGTCTGGGGGATTGTTAAAGAGGCCCCGTGAAAACACCAATTTATTTTTTTAATCATACATCTCATTTACGGAATAAAAGTCAATATGAATATTATATTAAACTGTATTGTATGCAGTAGAGAATACTTTTTTGGATTTTGTGGAATTATAAAATAAATACTGTAAACAGTAACCGAATACTACCGTCACGCGTTGCGAGCATTCGTTGACTACCGTAAATATTTGAAATTCGACTTTTTTCAACTAAGCATTACAATTTACTGTAAGTAAAATTCTTTTTATAGTTTATTAAGAACCTTTTTTTTTTATTATTATTTAATTAGTAGAAAAAATAAAAATATTAATTCATTTTTTCTGTAAATGGATAAGAATTAAAATAATTTAACAATCGTATTGTTTCGTTTGTCAAAATTAGTCGATTATTATTAAAACTGCTTATTTCAATTATTGAATTGTAAAATTGAAGAAGTGTGTATGAATAATAAATTTCTAGAGAAGCTCAATATTTTAACTGCCTAAGGGTCCAGAAATGTTTTTTTCGGCACTGTTCTACATAGATACATCTTATCAGTGTATAATAATAATGATCAATATGTTTTTTTAACGAATCGGAAGAATAAGTTTATTGAAAACCAATTGATCCTAGGAATAGATAACGTGTGGTCACGATCGAAAAAACGTACGATTTCAGATTATGTTGCTTTTTGATATCGAAAAAAAATACAAAAATAGTTTTACGTTTTATTTATGAAAAATTACTTGTTTTTCGCTCCACGATTTCTAAAGTAACAATACGGCCCCATTCACCTCTTTTGCACAATGCAGTGCCGGTCCTTATCCGAAATTATTTTCTATAGTACTCGAAATAACACTTTACAATTTCATTTTCCAGTTATCACCACAAATCTGAAAGAAGCTTTTCTTAAATTAATATAATAATATGCGAAGCTGCACTTTATCACAATATACAATTTAATAACGACCCTATAGTAACATTACTATCGGTCGAACGAGAAATGTTTTGTTCATTATATTCAGATTTACGCAAGTGCGACGGGCGCATAAATCACGCGCATTTCTTCGTATTATTATTTATTACAAACTTTACTAATATACAATTTTCGAAAATAGTAAAATTGTTTTTTTCTATTATTTACCTATTAATATTGTTGTTGATCAACAGCATTGGTGTTCAAAATCAATGTTCAACAGCTGACCAATTATATACAACAATGGTTATTTCATCGTTCATACAATCTCTGTGCCAACGTAATCAAAAAACAGAAATCATATTTGTAATGAATAATAACGTTTTGAAATAAACGACTATACGACTATACCTTGAAGTAAACACTATACGGCGTTCACTATTGAGCGAATCATGCTTATCTGAAAATGACGTTTTTTCACACTTTAATTTGAACTTGACACAATAAATGTTGGAGTGATTTGATAAGTAGATACACTAAAATTGGGTGTATGACGACTAAGGCTTCAAGTTGGTTCATGCGCTTGGTCCAATTATTTTTTATTTAGGCCCTATTCATAATTAAATAAAAATTATAAATCAATTAATACTTATACTACCTCCAAAGTTGGACGAAAATAACTATAAGTAAGTACCTTGTTGTTTTTCTGATATAGTTTTGTTTTTATTTTCCCATTTTTTTAATACACGTGTATAAACGTTAAAATAATTAATTTCAAGACAATTAATATAGGTATTATATTAATTATCAACAAATATTTTCCTGTGCACAGTAATGAAATAATTCAGTCTTCCGTAAAACAAAATAGGTGATTAATATTATATTTTGGGGACTTGAAATCGAATATGTCTTTAAACCTTTAAACCGTTAATGAGATATTGATTTGTTTTCAACTGAGTCGAAAACTTTGAAATTGTACTTTTGAAAAATCACACGATTTGGGTTGTTAAATTATATTCTAAGCACGCTACATTTATAATTTTATTTTGTTAATTGGGTTGTTTTATTTTGTTATATTTTGAGTTATAAAATATTAAATTAAATAACTAATTAGTAATTTCCACAGATCCCTTAATTGCCATTGTTAAATAGTATCTTAACTTATCTATAATACCTACGTTGTCGTACAAAATTGTTAAAAGAGATGATAGGATTTTATACTTTATTGTATTTGAATTTTTTTTTAACGATCATTAGAAAAATAGAACATAACATACCATATATAGGTATAAAATTTAATTCATATACCATTTATTCTAAAATAATTGTGTAATTTTACTTTTGCGTTTTTTTTTTTTCATTTTCTGACTTTTAAAATTATTGTAAGGACATTGTTTGATATTCTTAAGTAGTTAATTTTAATTTTAAAGAAGTTGTAAGTTTCAAATCTTGGTATTTTATTTTATATTTACATATGGAAGAATGTTTTTTTAATAATTCTTCTCGATGGTTACTTATTTTAAATTAAACATTCTTATATACTTACATAGTAATAGTACAACAATGACAACAATTTAAAACATCTATACGGCATTCCGTTGAATCAGTCAATGATAGTAAAATAACTTTTGACAACATTCGAATATATATTTTTAATTTATTATTTATACTTTAAACTTAAAATATTTAATTTTTACTTATTTTTAAATATTTCGGAAAATAAAATTCGAAATTGCACTGATTATTTTCGATATTAATATCTACTAAAGATATTGATCGTCTATATAAATCTGTATCGTGCTGGATATGGGTACCCAGGTGATTCAGATAATTGAAAGTTGTTTGACATTTTGATTTCTTTGTAATTACAACTAGCTGATTGTATATGAATTTAGAAACGATTTATTTTTTTTAAATAATTCACCAATCAATAATAATATATAGTGCTGACGGTTCACGTTTTGTATTATAGTCATCGATACCAAAATGAACATTGGTTGTGCATCGAGGCTAGATTTTTAAAAGTATTTTCAGACACAATAGCCCATATCCGTGCTTATAATAATATATGCGTTATTGATAATTTCTGATATGATTTCCATTTTGAATTTTAAAATACATTGCAAGTGTTGTTCTGACAGTAACGACATGTCAAAGAGTATAACTACCGTATAATAGTATGATAAAACATAATATTATATTTGTCGGAACGATTTCTGATACAAATACAATTTTTTTCCAAACGGTTCGGTTTCTTTGTGATGTTATCCAGAACACTAGCGAACGATGCGTTTTTCATGCACCCGAGTGGAAAATGGAAATTATTACTAACCGCATCATCAATACGAATCGCAAACAATCGACTTCGGTGATAAATTACGCGCACGTGTATGTGTGTGTATGTGATATGCGATGCTGTCGTCGTCGAAACGCCCGCCGGGGGCATCGGAGACTACATATTTTTTTACATCCGAAGACGACAGATCATTATCGTTTATTTAAATCTCTCGCCGCGTGCACAAACCGTGTTTTATTTATTTATTGTATTTTTTATATATATATATATATATATATATATATATATATACCCTTTGCTGGTAAGTCGTTTTACCGCTCGCAATCAATATCGCCGGACGACATAGACCTGTTATAAGTATAGTGTAGAGACCTTAGTTTATATAGGTTATTATAAAAAGGGTATTCGCGGCGGTGTGAGACGTGACCATCGAACGATTAGAAATCGCGTGTCGATCGCGCGTTAGTTTAATACTATAATATTTTGGTTTGCAGTTCCTCAGAATATGACGTAAGCAGGGGTTCCCAATCCGTGGACAACAAACGCTGGTCGAGGGGTCTAGAGCGAGGGTAGGAAAATTTAAATTTATCCCGATCGGCGTCGACATCGAAATTTGTATGTGATTTTATGGACGTCTATATTTTTGGTTGGATTAGGTAACATTTTTTAAACAACAATAACACGTCTATTTGTGTGGGTTTATATTATTTTGTACCAACTATTAAGACGTATAAGTGGACCTCCGCGGTTTTTTTCACAAAACCGGTGGTCCGCACAACTGAAAAGGTCGGTGATGCAAATTGGAAATTTCCATGTAAATAAATCGAGTCAAACTAATAAAAAAGTATTTTAAATGTTTACTATACCAATGTGACAATGTCCAATAAATGAATTCAAGTTATATTAAAAAAAAAAAACGTAATTTTTATATTACACGCGTGTTAGAAATTTCCTCTCAGAATTTTCACAGAAATCAAATTTATCATATTTTATTTATATTACTAATAACCCGTAGTTTGGCGTCGTTGTGCTTACCGGCTACAATGCGGCGCTGTTCGAGAACAACAAGTGGCCAACTGAGCAGATACGGGTCGAATCGAAATACGAAAGATGCAATAACTCATATTGCGCACATAATAACATATAATATTATCATACGACTGTAACGCGTCCCATTGTTTGCCGCGGAAAACCGTTCGGCCCCACGGAAAATATCGCGTCGCTCTTGATTTATAATGCCGCCGCCCGCCGCAATAATAACGGGGTTCTAATGAATATGTTCTCTCCCGACAGAGTATAACATAATATTTTAAAATACGCGGCCGTACTATAATAATAGCTGTTTCATATTATTGTCGTTGTTATTGTTATTATGATTATTGTACGTGTGGCGCACACACGGCAACGTTATAAATCGCACCGTAATTACGGCACTACAAAACGCGTAGGTACCATGGTAACATTGCAAAGGTGTACGCGGAAACGGAATTTCGAAATATCATACCGCGGTCGTGGTCGATGGCAGTTCTACGAAAACGTACGGATCCCGCGCGTGGCTTTGCTCGGGACCTATAACATCGGTCTAGCTGAAGTGTTCCGTATCGATTGTCTATATAGAGATTGAATAAAATATAATGTTATATCCAAACCATTTACTGCAGAAACTCCGATATTGATCGGACGTATTTTTTACGTAATAATTTGTTCCGTTAAGTAGCATTGTCTCGTGCCGAACATAAATCGTTTTTGAATTTTTTTTTATTCTTTTTTTGTTTATAATGAAATCACTCATACTTAATTTGCTCCTTTTTTTAGTTCACATTTATCAATACTTATCACCTAAAACTATTTTATTTTTGCCTAACAGACTATATCATTATTAATAGTATCACAGTAAAAGCAAAACTAATTTTTTTTAATTATTGTCTCATTAATTTAAATTTTTAATAATATGTAACTTAAATCATACTAAGGTTATATATTATTATTTATTAGGTGCATTGTACATTATTATATTTTCAGCTTAAAATATAAAACTGTAACAATTCTATACCTATGGTTAATACAATGTGCTAATATGTTATTTTTACTACATATTATAATGATGAGTGATGCTTCATATTATTATGATTTAAAGCTTTTACAATATCTTACGTTTATAAATTAAAGTAGGTAGGTTTATCATCTTTTCGAAATCGTTACCACTTCAATTTTTTTTCTAGTAAGTTTTTTAATGACAGTTCTTAAAAACTAAATAATAAAAATAAAATAAAAGTTAAACCTTATAGGGCTTAGAACACTAAAATATGTTATATTTACAAAATACATTCACTTAACCTATTTTTGTTTTAAAATAATTTATTTATATCGCACATTAAGTTATATAATAACAAAGAAAACATACAATTTCTTATTTGCTTAATGGTTAAAAGACACGAACTGGAATAAGATAAAAAACAATGTTAACGACATTGTCGAAGTTTCAATTTAATATAGAATCACTGACCACAGCCAGTGACACATTCGACCAATGTAATGATAGATGACAGTCGACTAAACGTTTTGTGCTATCGTTAAGAACATCATCACAATAATTTTTTTTTTTTTTTAAACAGTTGAGTTGGATAATCGATTCCGTCGCCAGTGGTATATAATAGAATTACGTACAAAAAGCCGTACTTTGATTTGTGTTTATTTTTCAAATTCTTTTTAACAAATCAAGTTGTTTATTCAATTTTTTATGATAGTAAGAATATATAAATAAAAAATAAAATAAGATCGTCACAATATTCATTAACTGCATTAAATTTTCTTATGTATATTCTAGCTAAGTATTTCGTATTTTGAATGAATTTAGAAGAACATTTTTATGTAAAAAGGATTTAGTTATAAATTATAATAAAAGAATGCTTAGTATATAAATCCTTTCAGTGAATTTTAATAATTGACATTCCTACAGGAGAGAAATTCAAATTTTGACTTCTGGATTGTCCTGTCACTCTCAAACATTATTTAAAAAAATACACCAATACGCCATATTGTTTAATACTGAATTATATACCTAACGTCCTAGCATTACCTGACATATTTGACCCTATTCCACTTCTAATATATATATTGACAACCAAATCGGAACATTATTCATTGCCTATATTATGTTGAGCCATATATATTGATGTACAGACAACTACTTACCGTCTTGAGCATAGGCGTCACTGAGGGGGTATAGAGGGTACTTTTGCTACCTCGAAATAAATTATATTCAATATTTACTATTCAAGTTTTGAATTGTTAAAATGTATCCATACTACATATTCTAAGACCTGGGAGATACAAAATAACATATTCCGTGATGGTGTTGATTAATTATTGATTTAATGATGTAAATAATTTTTTTTAGTTACCCCAGAATTTTGCGTCTAGTGACGCCCCTGGTCTTAAGTGTACATATTTTTACAATCGGGATGTATAGTAAAATATTATAGTCTGTAAAGTCGATATGTGCTCTAGTCATTAGTTTGTTTGTTTTTTGTTTCTTGTCATGAGAGAGAGAAAGTTAAATAAATAATGGCGTCCGAGTATAGTTATGGCACCAGTTAATCCCTCAGCAATTCTCGACCACCCGCTTAAATACGAGTTTTATTGCGAATCATTTATACTTGAACGTCGGTATAAGTATATACCTCACGGAAAACCACCAGCGGTCGTAAAGTTGATGGCGGCAGGGTTTTACCTGCGAGACACGAAAACCGTATTCGTGCCATACACGCGATGACGTATAAGATTCGGTTAGGTAAAAAAGATTTTCGAAAAGTGTTATTGTATTACTCATAATATTATAGTCTTATGTTGAAAGACAGGACTGCGTTGTGTGACGGTATTGTTTGAGGTCGTAAAAATGTACAGAAAAAAATAACCATAAAATCCGTTGGTAAATCTTTAGGGCGATCGTATTATATTTTAGTGCGAAAGTTCAGCGGTGCAGCCTAGCACGATGGTTCCCTTTTTTTATCCGTTATATCTGCGTCTGGTATTATAATATTATATGTGAAAGACAGCGCGGCGGACCACTCAACGTCGTTTGAGCTTGATTTTTATGCGTAAAATGTGGCGCGGATAACCTTTCGGAAAACCCCGTCCGTCCGTCAACGATGCATATCAGTTATAGCTTATAAGTCTCAGATAATATTACTGTTTGCTGCAGTAGTGGTGTGTGTGTGTGTGTGTGTGTGTCCTCTCGTACGTTTTTTCGAATCTTGTGCAGCAGCAGCACTATACCCCCCGCGAGGTAGTAAAAAAAATAAAATACTGTATATCTTAGCCTATTTTTCAGAGGATCATCCGCGGACGATGTAGATGCGTGAGAAGTGGAACAAAGTAAAATAAGAAAAGAATAAAAAGAGAGATCAAAGAGCACAACAAATCCGACAGTTATGAAAAGTTATGCAGCGGAGTGTACGCGTCATATAAATTTTCCAAATAAATGCGTTTACCGTCGGGATGGACTACCGCGATACCTACTATAATACATTTATGACGTATTTTAGAATCCATTATTAATATTTTATGCTCATGAAACGTGTACATATTTTATAAACTCAAATAAAAATAATATTATTGTATTTGCATTATTTTCTACGTTTATTACACATTATATCGTATAGTACAAAATAATTTAATAAACTCCGCCATGGCCCTCCCCCCCTCCAAACATCGTCACGGCCGTTTCCGAAAAAACAATTATTATTTGGTACCGTTCCGTCTCTCGCCCTTTACTGCATTCGGGTAACAATACAATCGAAAATGATAATAAAAAAATCAAATTCTCACATTTAGGATAATATATAAAATTAATATCATAACCAACCGTTGTTTTAATTATTAATGTATATGCTTTTGTTCTTGTAAGTTTTCATCCAACACAATGACGATTTCATAATGCAGCCATAATACTATATTATTTAAAATTGTATTTCAAACATTCATTGTTTAGAATCCAAGTGTAGTGGATACGGACGAATTTAACGGACGCGTTTAATTCCCTTTCACGTGTAAAATACTAAAAATTCTATATCTAAACCCCTTTAATTGTACACAATGTACACGATGTACTTTTTACTGTTTCTTGGATTTTAATTGACAGTAGAGGTATCTCCTATATGAGAGTATGATTTTCATAACGCTACGCTTCAAAAAGCTTTAATGTCCGTAATAGTCGTAATGCGTACAACAGTTAAATAATGATTTACAATACCGTGGCGATTTGTTTGAAAGTTTCACGGATGGTCGCGTTTTTTGTTTTAAATAAAAAAGTATTTTACCATACCTACAAAAATTATTTGATACATAAAAAGTGATGTTTGTTTAAGTATCCATTTTCTCGTTATAAAAACATAGTATATTTTTTTAAAGTTTTTTTTTAAAACCAATCAACTAACAAACTATACTGCACATGGCGCACAGTGTATTATAATAATATCGATCACTCATCGGTGTGTCGAATTAATCAATTATCAATATTGCATACTTTTCGACGATTTTACGGAACGTATAAAATAAATTGAGTTATTTAAACCTTAATATTATAATTGTTTTACACCCGAGTTTTATTAAAGTGAAACTCCATAGTTGTTGCTAACTTGACTCGTGTAGTGCCTAATTATTCTCAATAAATTATTTCAAACGAGGACATAATTTTCTCGGAATGCAAGGGTATGCATTTGCATTACACAGATCTCTTTTTGTGTTTTATAGATATGTTATTAAAATCGATGGACGCTTTTCTAACATATGTCATTACGACATTTCGATTTTCGATACTCATATTTTTAATGATAAAAGACGTAATCATTTTTTGAATTTAAATTCTTCTTAGCTATAGATAATAATATATTTATTAAAAATATTTAGTAACTTTAATACTGACTATAACTTAAACATTATCTTCCGCATTTTTTTATGCTCAATGATTTTTAATTTGAAAAAATAAATATTAATTATCTCTTTTGCATCGTACGACGGCTACTAGTTTTCGTATGTATTAAAGAAAAAACGATCGATGATTAAAATGTCGTTGTGTTCAATGAAACTTTCAATCTGTAAGTAAATTTTCTATTTTGCGAGAGACTCTGTTTATGATTGACTATTTTTATTTCACATATTATTGAATTATATTTTATGTAAAATGCATATTATTGCATATTTTAACTATAAACACGAAAAACGTATGTTTTATGAAATATTTTGGCGATACACTGATAATTTTTGTTCGATAAAATCCGCAATGATTAAGTCTTCGTCAAAAATAAATTAAAATCTATTACAAATGGAAAGGATTTATTTGACAGTAAGATTAACAAAAAAATAAACAGTTTTGTGAATAGGTACTATTAGTTCGACTTTTTTTTTAATATGTATTCTGAACACATAAAAAGTACCTAACCCCAATCTGGAAATAACTACGATTTACAGTATAAAAAGAAGTCTGGTGTAAAGCTTCTGCTTAATTAAAACCGGATATGAATTTTAAGTTATAACTAACGTAATAAAAAATAAATCAAATATGCTACTAATTTAGTTATATGCTACATAATAACGTTACCACTTGGTGGGTGAATAACAGGTATGATATTAAAATTACATTTCAAAAAGATAAAATATCGCATTTAAAAAAAATATTCTATATTATTTTACACCTTATTTGAAAAATAAATAATTCCTATTAAACATCAAAATAAACTAAAACAATTAATTATTTATACATACCTAATTTTTTGCACTTTATTGTTTGTATACTTGTTTTATAACTTTATAACTAATACATCTTTTCAAGACACATATATATCTATCAACATTATGCATTTAATTACATAAACGTAATATACAGTTTTAAATACTTCTAAATATCAAAAAATAGCATTCTAAGACTCAAATTAGCTCTAAGATAATGTATCATAAGTTATAACTTGCATTTGTTCTTTAACTTCGTTTGTTGAAAAGATTATTATTTTAACAAGCCTATTTTTTTTTAATTAACCATTATTTAAATGTGAGATTTACTCAGTTTTCATTTTTTAGTGTTATTTATTTATATTACCTCTAAAAATGACTTTGTTCTTTTGAAAGCAAATAAGATAAATTACTTTCTGTAAAAAAAAAAAAATATATTTAAGTCATATTGTGATAAATGTGGAATCTATCGTCATACGAAAAAAAATTTCATTATCGGATTTAATAACATTGAATTTATACTGTACACAAAAAAAAAGATTCATTATCTTATCAGTTGTAACAGGAATGATCGATTCTTATTTTATCTTAAGTTTTTATAAGCTATCGTGTTTGGATTTTTGACAAGCCCAAATGAAAAACGTCTAATAGTACAACATATTATATTATTATTCTAAATTTCTAACATATATTATGATAAGGCGCAGTATATTTCACTCAAATAGAGATTCTTGAACGATATCAATTATTTAAGTCTATAGGTTTTTTCTTATACTCGTCATGCCCAGAAAGCGTTTGTTGCACAAACCTAATGCGATAAAATAAAAAAAAAACAATGATAATAATGATGATGACGATCGCACGTCCGGATAATAGATATAACGCCGAAAAAGTAACGAAGAAAACCTTTGCATCAGCAAGTGTGTGTGTATATATATAATATAAATATTATATTAAACATATATCTATGTATACAGAGAAATTCAAAATTGATGTCACGGTCAATTTATTGATTCAAAATGGAGAAAAATGTATGGTACGAAAGTTTTTTGATTTAGAAGATAATTTGTAGATTTTATAATTTTTTACAATATTTTAGAGGGGTTTTGGGCGGTCAACTTTAGAAACCTATAAAAACTTTAATATTTCTCAAGCATAGAGTTTTACATTTATTAATATCGTTCAAGCACTAAAATGTATTAAAAAAATGTCTTCATATTATATGTTTGCAAAAAAAAGTATAGGTTCCCATTTAAGTTTCTAAAATTGACCCCTAAAACCCCCTTAATATATTGTAAAAAATTATAAAATGTGCAAATTATTTTAGATAATTCTAAATCAAGAAACTTTCTTATACAATTTTCTGTATTTTGAATATGTATGTTAAAATTTTGAATCGCCATGTATAATATGGATACGATTAGAGACACTATAAATCGCAGACGGAGACTGACAGCGATGAACGATTTAATGTTAACTCTCGGTGAGGTACCATTCTATTCATAAATCGGATGTAGTTAAAACACAATATTTATTTATTTGTTTATTTATAATACTTATAAATAGGCATAGCCCAATGATACGATGTAGTATAACATAATAAATAACACATAAAATAAATAGTGTCATCGAGAAATTCAATAAACCAGATTATGCAATCTTAAGAGTTAAGTATAATTAACAAAATAAAAGACTGAGGGTGCTTATCGGCCAATCGCATCATCCGATCAATTGGGTCATTCGTACCATAGTTAGTACCTCTAAATACCGGACACTCTCGGTCACTGACATTGTGCCCGCTATTCGAAGGTGTCCGCTATTCAGAGGGTTTGGCTTAAAGAAAATGTGTAGTTTATTCTCCAAAAAAAACGTCCGCTATTTGGAGATGTCCGCTATCAGGGAAGGTTTCACTGCATTATATAGTGAAATGACAAAAAGATGGTGTGATCTAGTGGAGCGAGTAGGAAAGTTAATGAATGATATGTATACAACTGGCCGACTCGTGACGTGCAATTTTTGGATCGTAGTTTTTCCCACAGGAGTTTAATATAACAACAGCAACAACAAAAAGTCCTAAAAGCAAAATAATGTTTTACGTTGCGTTCAAGCAGTGGGTTTCGGAGAACCGTGTATTGATATTGTGTTTTAAAAATATTCGCTTAAATAGGCACCACTCGGGCGAAAACAGATTACATCAAGTGTGAGGAGGTTTGATTGATAAGCTTCGATACTTAGAGTCGGTCGTGCGAATAATCGGAGATTTCAATGTGAATAAAACGACGTGTCCAGTCAATTGATCACGCACAATCGATCGGGCCCGGTCAAATTTAGTGTTTTTAAAATCAAACTCAATTAGATTAATTTTAACCGATTAAACACTTACAAAATAATCACCAAAAACCCGTATTAATTTATGAACGCGATAGTATTATTATACCAACGACAACATTTAATCGCCTGCTGAAAATCATTATTTATTTCATAATACAATAATATCAGCAAAATATGTTTAACTAAAGAATTGCCTATATGTAATTATGTAAATTATGCCCGTTTAATTAAATCAAAATAAAGTGAAGCAAACGCAAAATAAATGAAACAATCATACCTTATGGAAAGAAAATTATTTTGACTTTTGTATTTATAGCTATAAAATGTTCATTATTATTAAAATATTTCTACAGCATAATTTAGCTATACTCGGTGTAAGAACTCTTGCGATGCTCAAAAATGAACTGATAAAATTGCAAACGTTTTATCGTTTAGGAAATTTTACACGAAAAAAAAATGTGATACAATATCTCATCCACACAATTGCTTGGCTATTTCATGTACCACGGTTGTTCCGTTTACGATTTTTAAACGATTTAAATCGTATTCACACAAAATTCTTTATGCAAAATGAAAGATGGCAGATGGTTGTCGAAACATTTTATAAAATGTATATTAAAATCACAGCCATCACCACAGAACTCAATCGATAAATCTTTTAATACCTTTATTTAAAGAAGAAATTCTAGTATAAAAACTTAATAACATGTGTGAATCAATACTACGTCATTTCTAACGTGAATAGAAGAGAATATTTTCATCTTCGGTATAAAACGTTCTTATTTTTTCGATGGCATACGTTTATAATTGTAATAGTTAATAAAAAGTGTGTGTGTGTGTGTGTGTTGCATAGTCATCATATCAATTTTTTTCTAGGCGAGGGGTGGGGCCGAACAATGTATGCCAAACAGATCTGTGGGATTACGTTTTTTCATCTCGCAAGACTTTTACGCCGTGTTTTAATGATGCATTGTCATTATCACTCAGACTTGAAGAGTGAGTAAGCGTGAGAGAGATGGAATGTAGGGGAGATGTGTGTAGGATTGCAACCCATCAATTACAATATCAAATGAGAAAAGATAAGAAAATAGTGGGAAGTAGCTAAAATCAAAAAGAAAATAAACTTTAATTAATGACATGACGAATTAAGATAATGGTGTGATTACTCGTATATTGGATGTCGATGCACTATATTTTGTTTTCCCTCTCCTTCTCTCTCTCTCTCTCTCTGGCCCAGGCGTAGGTTCGTGGTACGATTCGTGTTTAGCTAAACCAATCTTGTATTGTTAGCTTAAATATTAGGGTGAACTGACAAAGTGTATCATCAAACATAAAATTAAAAACATTGTCTATTTGTACAAATAGAACGTATGTACATACGTTAGTATAAAGATAATGTTTTTAACTTTAAGTATGATAATAAATAATAGGCCATCTCACTTTTATATTAAAGCATAATATAAATTTAATATTTTTTTTTTAAATTTTAAAATTATATTGTGATTAAATAATCATTTTTAAATCGTATTACTTCACATACTCATAACACTCATAGAAATTGAAATATCATAAAAAGCCAACGTACAAACAGAGATAATGTTCTTATCTTTGAGTTCAATAATAGGTCAATTCACTTTAGTATTAAAGCTTACGAAAGAAGATTAGTTCAGCTGAACGCAAATTTGCTAAATGTCTTATGTAGTTCAGAGAAAGAAAACAAATAGTGCGCTAATATACATTTTTAATGACAAAAATAAATGGTCAACATATAATCACAACACGTGTTAACTTTACAGCAGCTGTGGTAGCAGTTGGTTAGGTTTAAGTGGTGTTGAAACTAAAAAAACTCTTATGACTTATACATTTTAAATAAAAACTATGTTATACCTAAATTATATTTTTTTAAATAATATAAACGATTTTATAAACGTTTTGGAAGAAGGGGCAAATGAGTTATTTTAAGCCTAAATTCCCTAGCCCCATTCAAAAGATTTAATTGCGATTTGTTGAATACGAATTCTTTTGTTCCTTTATATAAGTAATTTGTATTGTAGAAATAATTAAAGCTCAATTATTTTTAATTGTAATGTTATTTCGTGATAACGCCACAACCTTAATATTTAATAGTTATATTGAGCCACTTTTAAATTATACTTTGTGTATTTATTAAAAATAATTTTAATATTTAATATTAATTGTATGTACGTATCGTTAATTACACAATATCTACTCGAGAAACTAATCTTATTACAGAAAGTACTTGACTGAACTATGTTCGATAGTTTCCATATTTTAATTGACGTACGAGCAAAGAATGTCTAGATACTTGTGTTGATAACAATATGTGAAATTTAGGGAAATTAATGTTTTTACACGCAAAACGTTGTGTGCATAAATTGTTATTGGTACCTGCACAGTTAAAAACTAATGATGATTTGTATAACAATGATGATCGTGGTATTAAATATTAGTAGGTAGGGCAAGGACTTTCATGCATTTGCATATTTTTTCTGTTTAACTTTATCGTATCCGTGTATGCTCGATAAGTACATAATACATTTCACAACATTTGTGATCAAATACAAATATTTTTTAGTGCATATTTTTGCACATTTTCGACATTTTTAGATTAAAATAGCATATTTTAATTTTTTTGGTGCATGTCTAGACAGTTTATCGAAAATCAAGCACTTCGGTAATTATTGAAAAAATGTAATTTTTTGGTATGAAACGGGCGTGTAGTTAATTTAACCGAGTGTTTTTAATTTGTTGATGCATAAGTGCACGTTTGACGATTTGAAAGTCCTTACTTTAATCTTTATTATATACTAACATACCCAATTGTTTGCCATCGGCGGCGGATATACAACAGACTTTATCATTTGATTTTTTGTCGCGGGGGAGAGTCATGTCGTGATATTGTTTTCCGGTACACTAAAAAATAAAATTTACCGCCCACCGTATCGTCATATTATCCGCGTGTTACGTTCTCAAAATCTCTGAAATAAAATTTGATTATATCGCTTCAACGATATAACGGCAAGATTTCCATATAAAAAATAAAATAAAAAAAAAACAACAACAACAAAGCAAAGGAGCGAAATAAAAAGTATAGCTACAACCTTTTTTTCATTCCTCCGTCGTCGTTGTCGTCCTGTTTTGATCCGCCTTATCAGATGATGCCGGTCCAGTAGTGAAGTTTTATCGAATAAAATACTCAGAGAGGTAGTATAATACGACCGGGATGGTAAAAAATTCACAAAATGTGTAATGCGAACAGTGTTTCCCATTATTTCATGTCCTCGTCTCCCAGCGGAGTATTTGCACATTTCCAAGCCAACCCACATTAACAAGTCCCGACGTATCCGACAACATCCAGTAATTTTTCAGCGAATTAAATACCTCCCGTAACATATCCCCCGTTTAAGTCCGGACAATATTGTTTGTTTAAAAAAAAAAATCTATACCTATTACAACGGTTATAGTCGGTTAAAAAATAAACTATATATTATTTTTTATTTCGATTTTATCACAGCTTGTTAAGAAGAATTTTCGTTTTTTTAAACTGTAAATGCACAGTAGGTACCTTTAACGATACAAAATATATAATGTTGTACCAATCGCCCAAATGTACAATAATTTTGAATTTGTAGAATTAGAGCCTGTTCAACGAGTACAATTTGTTAATCCTTTCACATTGATAAAAAAAAAACAAAACGATAAAATACAGCAAACGAGAATTTACGGGACTTCCTTGAGCCATACGCAGCAAAGTTTATTTTCATCAAAGCTTTTTTTTTTATTGTGCAGCAACACTTAAAATGTCAACCTAATATTTCACCAGTAAATAAAACCATATAAGTGGTTTGCACGAACTATTAGCTAAAATCGGTATTTACAAAATTACCGCTATTACTTTCTTTACTTTTTATTTTTTCTTAAATTGTATAATATACAATTATTGTAAGAATATTATTTATAAAAACAAGAAACAAAATGCAATTATCTATAAATGTATTTTATGTATAATCCGAACTATTCATATAAATACTTTTATCTAGGTTTATTGCTGTGACGCCGAACCTTAAATCACATATTTTGCAGATGGTGGGTGGTGGTATCTATAAGTTAGTATTAAATGAATATTTTCAATTTTGGACTTTAAGTTAATAACTATAGGTAATAAACTCAAAAATGTACACATCTTGTAAATTTTTTAAAATATAAATCATAAAATTTCTACATTTTTTTTAAGTAATAATATATTTTATACTTTATTTTTTTTTAACATTACTTATTACTAATAAGTTATTAGTTATTATTTTCATTATCATAATACTACTTTTTATTGTATCAATGATAAACCAAATATTTGAAAATATACTATTTTTTTTTAAATAAACACATAAAAAAAAATAATAATAATAATTTCAGATTCAAATAAATGTTCAAAAATGTGAGATGAAATTAAAAAATGGGGCGTAACGTGTTTGGCCGTTTTATCCGAAATTTACCTAAAACCGTTGGCTTAAGTTTTTTGACGACTGCAGATAAGGTATAGAATATAGTCTTGTAAAGCTTGAGCCTACAGTGTCATCCGATGAGACAAACTTTGCTGATTATGTACTTGAAAATTATATATCTGGAGATTCACAATTCCAATTCCCTCGAAGAGCCAACCTCTTCAAACCCGTGAACAACAGCTAATAGTCTAAAGTCTTTCCATTCGAATTATAAATGATAATTTTATAAAAAGCATCTAAATCGTCAAAATATATATTAATGTATTGATAGAAATACAAGCGGAAACCGATTTAAAACTGAACCGCATTGGAAAAAAAAAAATAAATAAATTGAGATAAAATTGATAAAAAAATATTGAAAAAAAATCTTAGGATGTACAACAATTTTGGGAAAATAGTATTAAATCGATAAAAATATATTTAAGTACTTGCGTTCTTCATAAAACAATAAATTAGGACAACTTTTTTCAGAAAAAAAATGTCTTATTCACATAAAATTAAACACGAAATATCGCTATTAATCTCAACTGACAAGTACATTTAACTTAGAACGAACCTTACCGTCAGCAGTTTAATGTTTACAATCACATAAGCTACAAGGATTTGGTTATATATGGTACAAGAAAGTATTATCGTTTATTATTATTCCATCTGTAAAAAAATTTAAAAAAAAACTAATTCATTTGTGTTGAATTCGTTGATATAATATACATGTATATCGTAATTAAAATATATATTTTTGTTAAACAACCACATATTATGCGTGTAAAATCATAACGAATAATTTTCTTATATTATTATTATTATTATGCAATCAACTAAAAACTATTCAATATTTGAACGTCAACAATACTGATACGGATATTATTAAAATTTAAAAGGATAATGAATATGTGATAATATAATAAATAAAATAATGATAATGTACCATTGTAATATGATATTCAACGCAGTTTTTTTATAAATTACACGTACGTATTGCACGGTATTAATAATTTTTGGGTAAACCATCGCAGAAATTATACGCGTTGGTACTAATTTTATTACACAGTATTCTACCCGCTGCATAATAATTATTTTAATATATACATATTACAAGTAAATATATACACAAATAAACCTTTTGTTCCGAAACGTTATAAAATCTTCCCCCTTAAAATGTAATTTACCTACCGTACGGATGACAAACAAAAGCCACCGGCAAATAATAAATTAAAATTGTATTACTGCCTTTTATACCTGAACATTTCTAGGAACTCGTCTCGGGAACACTTAATGGTTATGAATAATTATGAACATTTCTTCGGGAAAAAAAAAAAACAAAATAAAAGATCTACCGATTGCGAATACAAATCGGTATGCGTATCTAGTAGCGGTTGAAGTAACGAACCGACTAGTTGGTAGCAACTGCCGTGCACGTTATACATTTTGATATCTCTCAAAACAATATCCGTGTATTTCAGATTCTTTCTTCTGGGAAATTTATTAATGGATTGTTCATTTTTTTTTTTTTTTTTAATATGATGTAGCTATTTGTTTTTGAATAATATCTATTTTATTTTGATTTGTTTTGTTTTTTGTACAACAATCATATTTTTTACATCACTATAATACTCTTTGTCAAAAACCAAAAATATATATAATAATATATGTATAACAGATAAAATAAATATTGAAAAGCTTTCCCAGTTTGTATTACTAAAATTTAGTAAAAATAATGACTTTAAAATTTTAATTAGTCGACTACGATTTTTCGAAAAGCACATAAATTTAAATTGCACTCAAATCTTTACTATAAGATGTATATAATATATTTTATATTGGATTATATGAAAAAACTGACATTACAATCGAGTTTTTAAAATTTTAATTAGACGAATTTGATCGGGTTTTGTATTTTTCCGAAAAAATTTTGCTTATAAATTAACCATCTGTTACTTGGTTGATTATCACTTAATTTCAATTAATAATTAATTTACTTATTAATAAAAATTACAATATAATCATTTTAAAAGTATAAGAAATAATTTCCAAGAAAAATATTATTTTTAAATGTTAAAAAATTTTTTTCATAAATTTGAATGGTTTTTTTGGGACACGTACTCTTCGCTTTTTTTAAAATTTAAACTTCAAAAACATTGGGTTTTAGCTTTTAATTTTAATACATTTACTGGGATATTTAATAGAAACAAACTATTTTTATATCACTTGTAATTTATTTTATTAGAGCTGGTTTAATTTTTTTACGTTTCTTCATGTGATATAATTTTTTATTTGTTCCATGGTAGGTACTTATTTTAAATAATTGATCATTGGGCTACATTCTTTAACATAAAAACCCGCAAATTTAAATAAATAAAAACGAACATGAAAAATAGTGCCAATAGCTCATGATTAAAAACTTTTTAATTACTTAATATTAGCTTTATAGCCCGGAGTTGTAATAAATAAAAAATAAAAACGTGTAAAGTCGGTCTGCTGCGGAATAAGTGTCGAGTATGCGAATAGGTTACTGTAATGAATGTATTATATTTAAATTCAATGATTAATCTAAAACCATCGCATAATACGCAAAACGATTCTGAATGAAGACATCCTATATTTCTAAAGATATTTTATTAATATCTTTCGTATTGCTGTTAGTAGTTTATTTTTCTATCAGTAAAACGATAGGTCGAACTAATTTTTGCCAAAAACAAATCGCATATAGTAATTGTTATTATTACTAACTGTCGTAGACGCAAATAGACGGGGGCTGAGCCTCCTTAGCCTTTGTATAGCCCCCCCCAAAAAAACCTAAAGATTTTACACAACGTTGAAATACCATATGAAAAATGTTTCGTCTCTACATCAAAATCTTAGTATGTTTATAATTAATACCGTTTACGACTGGTTAGTTACGAGAAACCGCCCTCAAAGTCGAAATGCATTTCACCCAAGGTGGCGACGGCAGACACAAAAAATAAAGTAAAACAAAGAAAAAAACACTCGTAATTGTAATGTCTCCTAATCGCTCCGCTCAGAATGTATCGCTTGCTAAGTAAAATATCTAAGTGTATATGTATCAGTGTATTCGTGCGCATTGAATAATAATATCAAAGAAGTTCTAAATATATGACGAGTGATAGTTTTTTTTTTTTTTACAGTTGAAATGCACTACATTTCGTTTGTATCGTAGTTCAGTGCAATAATGAAATAGCCTTTTTTCGTATTATCCCTTTGCGCCTTCGTTGCACTAGATAGTTTTGCATTGCAAATAGTAATCAAAATTATCTGCACATTTTTTTGAATAGAACATTTTTAATGTGCATGCACTATATAAATGCTAATACAACTCATTCATTTGAACTCTATATACGTGTACTTTGAACGTCAAAACTACTTCATTCTTTTTTATCAAGGCGTAGGCAATTCAAAATCTACATAATTTTGATTTCAAGACTCATATTTCTTATTACGCGATTCCTGTAAAAACATTATAATAGAAAACTGCACAGTTGTTCGTATCCCGTATTGAACTAACAATGAACGAATGTATACTTACACTGCACATGTAATATTATATTTATAATAACGGTGTATGGCGGAATCGATTTAACTTGCATCCGAGCCCAACACAATAGTTTTTATCCGTCTATTATTATTTAGTTATCGGCTACACTCCCTCTGATATATCTTAATCTTAAAATAAGAAGCCAGGTACACGTGAATGTTTTATTCGATTTAATTGGACTTGGTAAATGTATTTCTATGCCGTATCGTCTAAACACTCATGTGTCAAATGCCAAAAAATGTTTATCGATTGTTCGTCGTACAACGGTAAATAGGACGCAAGAGGAAATATAATAATTGGTTTCCTTTCATCTTTTTCATTTCATCCTAGATAATAAAGAAAACCCGTTTTGTGGTATAAGGATTGAATGCGTTTTTTTCTTTCTCTCCGAACTAACTAGCGGAATTCCATACAATTTTTGCACCGGCATTTATTTAGCGACAATTCAACGATATGTTAGCCTTTCTCAGTGCCTGTCAAATCCAGAAGAGATTTATTTTCCCTGACCTGGCCGGGCCAATCACTTAAAGCGCTATACTACAATGCATAGGGGAGAAGGAGTGAAAAGTTAACAATTAATTCGATATCTGGAGCAAATTCTAAAGTTGAAAAACATTGTATACTTTGTGTAATGGAAGGCTTTCCATTGTAACCGTTTGACGGTACCCTTCTCATCGTCTAGAACTTTCATTAATACGAAAAAAAAAATACAAATTAATTTTATACGGCTAATCAGATTCGTTTCATCACTCGCTCGTCATTCGTTAGCCCCATTCGTATAAAAAAATCATAATTATTAGTAATTGCCATATATTTCATTGATTTTATAATCATATTTCTCGAGCTTTTATTCTACGTCAATAATTCCATACAAATTATAAGTGAAATATGCTCGTCTAATTTACATAAATGCGTACTAAGCACGTGTGTCATTTAATTATGATTCAAACAAAAAATATGCCCATCAATTAACTTTAATCGTAAATCGTAATTAACTTTCAACAGCAATTTTAACTCAAAAAGTTTTTTAAACTATAATTATTTAATTATTACAATATTATGTAATATAACGGTAAAATAATTTTCATATTATTGCAAGATAAATTAATTTCTATAACTTTCAACATTTGATCAAATGATTACATTGTTATCATCATAAATTAACGACCTTCCCAATTATATAATATCTTATATTCAGTCATAAATATATTCGGCTGAATTTTCTAACATCACCTTTAAATGTTTAATAATCACACCCGCCCAGAAAGTCAGAACAGTGCAGTAAATAGTGTTGTATTATTATTATTATTATTATTATTATTATAAATTTGAATATTACAATAACCACTTTCTAAAATCGATTCTGAGCAAAGCTAGAAATGGTTAAGATTTTGTATTATTCTAGTTTCTAATTTTCAAAGATATCCAACAAAATGCTTATAAACCATGGCGATTCACCGTTGTTTTTATTTTATAACGATTTGCTTTCTACAACTTAACACAGTTGATAAACTATCAACTAAAATATAAGACGCGTGTAATGTTCAAAATTAAATCTATTTATAGCTACTTCATGTACCTAACTTTTAGATCATTTTTACTATACGAAAAAGCGGCATAATATAATTATAAAATAACAATAATAGCACTTAGCTCTGATCAAAAAGAATTCTTAAAAACGATTTCCATCTAAATTTAATTTCCGACAGTTTAAAAATCAGTAGTACAAGTACGAAAATATTAATCATTCAATGCCACATGGAATATCAAGTGGGGGAAAAACGTATTCTGAGATGAAAATTACAAAAAATATCTTTGGCGTCTGATGACAAAAATTTGAAATTTGTGTGTTATATTTAACGTTAATACTCTTGCGATAGTTTCCGTGGCTTCGTGCTCTGTATACATTATGTTTCACACGAACAATAACTACAGAAGGGTAGAATATTTAAACCAAAATGAACCCTTGATTGTTTGGTATTCAAATGTAATCGTATATAGGAATAGTTTTAGCATACACCTCGCCGGAAACGAACATTGTGTAGTGATAGCTGTTAATGGACTTTCGTTTGTTTCGCGTGTAAGACAAATCAGCGATTTTTCATTGTATCGGTTTAATAATCGGTGTATATATAATTATAAGTGAAATCAAATAAAATACAATACAAAACCGTAATAATATTATACATTATAAAATTGGATCGATATTCAGCAAACGAAATAAAAAACACTGGTTTCCTACTAAAACAATGCACTGTATATAGACAAGCCCGGATTAAGACGTTTTGAAGGCCCAAATTACAAAGTTTTAAATGAGGTCCTAAAAGAAAAAATGAAATAACATATATTCCAAGGTAATTGTGACTCAATATCGTCAACAATAATTATCAATTTTTTTTTTTAAGTGACTTTTGCAATGTTATAACCTATAATGAAAAAAATAATGGACAAATCTGAGACCTCTAAATAAATTCCAACTATCGAGGCTCGGGAACTATGTCCCCTCCCCCTTTAATCCCGGCTCCTGTATAAATACTCCGATTAAAAATTTCAATTTGAAATAATTAACACATGATCTGTTTCAAACGCCTTTTAGTATTTTAACCAACTTAAAATCTTTGGGTAAACTTGGCATTCACACGATATCACAACTTTTAATTTTTTTTACTTAAAAAATGTTTTCAATTAAAGCATTTTTTTTTCTTTGTTGATAAAATTATTTTATTTTTATGATAATTTTAATACCAAAATTAATATAGTAAAGTACTCAACAGTTTTATGAAAATATACTCCCTCAAATCGCGTTTCTAACTCGTCTACAAATTAATCACTTTTTATTTTTCTTTAATCAAGAAAAAAAGTTTAATTTAAAACGTCCCGTATAATTTTTGGTTAGCTATAATCCCTATACTTTAATCTAAATATTCTTTATGGATGGATAATTTGCAAGGAGAAATTCTGACTTCCTGATCTGAATTTAGTTTTCATCTTATCTCTGTTTATAAATCTAGATCAAGGATGGGTATTTTATGAAACTTGAAACTTAATATCCTCAACCGTAGCTCATTCAACATTTAACTTGCACAATATTTAAGTTAAAAATCTACAAAATAAATTTTTATCCGGGCAATAGTGAAACAATTTAGTCCCTTACCTCTCTCCAAATAATTTTAATAGCATTTCACATGTAATAATAAAAAAAATATTGCTGTTTCAACAGATTTAATTGTAAAACAAATCAGTCTAGCGTTCACTTATTCACTTAAAGTGGCGAATTGATGAAGTTTTTATTACTTGTGCATAATTCACCCAACATATTTATAATTTGTATACATTAATAATTTTCATGTAGTTTTTTTATTATTTCTGTCGCTTTAAATCGTCTGCACAGTCCTCCTTGCATAATATTTATAGTTTATGTACAATATCATATTATTATCAACGCACTATTATATATATATATATATATGTATGTATGTACGAGCAAAAATTTAATATTGTAAATAATTATTAAATTTCTGGTGTTCTACCATACGTAATACGAGTTTTAACTCTCATGTTGTATGTGCATAATATTAGTTTTCTTTATTTTATGCATCGATGCACATAACAGCTTTATGATAAAAGGTCTAGGGAATATAATGACTCCTTTACATAAATCATGGGCTGAGCATCAGCTTCAATGATAACGGTTCAGCGGTTCTTTTATAGTTTTATTACATACACCGCTTCATGCAATTAATTAAACTGACCGTCAAGTTTGAGAAAACAATGATATAATATTATGTACTATAATTTAAAAATGGGATTTTCATCAATAACAATTCATCCCCAAACATAAACAGGTTGAGAATAACTCGAACAATAATATCGACCGCTTTCGAACTGTGTTTAAAAATGTGTTTGATTTATTTGAAATGGAAAATTTTTACATTTTAAGTAATTCCTAAGTTAATTGATTATCAGTTTATAATATTGTTGTGTCTAAGAATAGGAATAGTGCAAGTAATTACATCATATTAAACTTTGGTTTAATGGTATATGTACATACCGTTGAGTACATTATTAAATTTTTATTAATTTTAACAGCTTAACCTTTCAATTAATGATGCTGACATTTTCACATAATACTCAAATTTCAATAAAGTCGTGAGTAAAATATAAGTAAGTCATTACTATGGCTTAAAATCTAATTTAATATGAAAAAAAAATTATAGACGGATAAACTTTACTTACAATTTTTTTTTATTCTTCTTGTAAATCGCAACATTTTTCTACGAACAAAAAACAAATTGATAATAAGTAATTCAATTGCTTGGTACCCATACACTATAAAAAAAAAAGCATTTAATTAAGATATAAATTGCAGCTCACCTCCATGTTAACATAATTTAATTAATTTTCTCCTTTAAAGAATTTTCATAATATCATATATATTTATAAATAATTTATATCATTTCAATTTTTATCCATTGTTAGTTGGTAAAATTTGAACATTTCAAAACCATATCGATTCATGGTTTTGGTTAATTCAATTAAATAACTAATAAACAACATTATTTTAAAAGGTAATGTATGTTTGTTTAAAACATATTTGTGTTCAATGACAACAGTTTTGTTATTTGTGTTTAATAACAAAATGTTGAGCGACAGATAAGTGAAAATTTAAAAATGTTTTAATGTCAAATAAAAAAAAAGATGCACCTAGGCCGAATGACAAGTACCTTCTATTATGTCCATGCTTCGATTTAAGTTCACTACTCGCATCACACTATTGAGAATATAATCATGGACATGCGCAGGAGGCATATCATTATTCTGAATGCAGAAAATATAGGATTCGAAAAAAACTGAGGAATTTTCTCAGCTATATAGTTGGTGTCGAGTACACGAGTGTACCTCTTCATTAAGTATCATCACTGTAATGAACGTGTTAAAAATGAATTCAATGATAAATTATTGCATACAAAAATGATTCTGAGCGGACACCGTCTTTCTAAGATTATTTTATTGCATAACTTTCTATATTTCTATTGGTAACTTACTTTTCTATTATTGGCAATTATAGTTGTCTGATAACTACAAATAAAGAGCTGGCAAAGAAATGGAGTGATTACTTTAAAAAGCTGTTAAATTTTGAAGAACCAGACGAAATCTTTTATAAAAAAAAAAAATGTTCGACAAAAAGATACACGTATTTTTCATAGATTTTAAGAATGTGTGTGACATCATATACAGAGAAAGCCTAATTAATATCATGAGAGAATTTCATTTCTAAAAAAAGCTTATAAAACTGGTTGAGATAAGCATCTTAGAAACATTTGTCAAAGTTGGAAATATAACTATAGACTTAATATTAGTTAAATCAGGATTAAGACAGAAGGACGCTATTTTACCAATCGTATACTAATAGAGAAAGTGATAAGGGAGATGAATATTGAACAAAGAGAAGGAGTTAAACTTCAAGAATCTTTTATAAGATTCCTGGCCTACGCAGATAATCTAATGATAATGGAAGAATCATAAGATGGATTAAAATCTTTATTACGTCCACTGAAAAAAAGCAGCACTGAAAGTTGAATTTCATATTAATGAGGACAAAACGGAATACATGGTCATAGGAAGATATGGGCATAGAATTGGATTATACCCATCTCTTAATGTCAATAATCGAAATTTCAAAGAACTAAATAATTCAAATATCTAAGATCTATAATGTCGGAAAGAAATGAAATCGAAAAAAAAATAGAGGCGGAATTCAGTCAGGAAATCAATGCTTCTATGGACTTGCGAACTACTAGGGTCACGATCATTTTCAAAGGAGTTAAAACTGCAATTGTATATCACATTAATACGACCCATAATTACTTATGGAGCTGAAACTTGGCCACTAAGAAAAAGTGATGGAAGAAAACTCGCAGTGCTGAAAAGAAAAATTTTACAAACAATTTTTGCACCTGTAAAAGTCAGGTTAAGCAGAGACTGGAGAATAAGAAAAAACGAAGAACTAGAAACGCTCTTCCATAAATTCAGTATACTAGAAACGGTAAAGAACAAAAGTTTGCTGTGTACTAGATATGCTTTGCGTAAACAAAACCTACTCATAGACATTGTAATAACAGAAAATCCTACTGGGAAAAGACCGTTGGTAAGACCACGTCTGAGGTGGGAGGACGTAATAAGGGATGATATGAAAGCGTTAAGAGGAGGTATAGACTGAAAACTGCAGGCATCGGATAGGGAAAACTGTAGGCAAGGATGTCGGTATGGTCCTAGTGACCGAGATTACCGAAAAAAAAAATTATTGGCAATACGATAAATTGAACTAATTTTTTCTAACAACAAACCACATACATAATACAATAATTATTGTGATATTACTATCTTTTTATCTGTCATGAACTTATAAGTCGATACTGTTAAATTGTATGAATGGGTTCACGGTATAAATAGCTTGAAACTAATATAAATATTTTGAAAAGTTTCTTGTGTATAGTCAATAATGAAATGCCTTGTAGCGAAAAGTTCCAAATTCCAACGAATTACATTTTTTGAATTACAACAAAATTAATAAAATCTTTATTTATTGCGGTATAGATATCCAATCAGTCGAAATTTGAACTTGATATATCTATGAAAAGTATATATTTTTAAGATTTTTTAATTGCTAAAATAACAACTTACGTGAGATCTTGGATTCGATTTTCAACCTTTTTTTTACTAAGTCTAAACGTTTTTATTGACATTTATAGGAAAAAAATCAAAAAAATTCCAAATTTCAAAATGCTTATAAGTAACTTGAAATATTAGTCAAAACAATTTTAAAATGGCATTGTGTATAGAAAATTATAATTTAAGTAAATACGATAGTTGAACGAGTAAAATACAAACGGATTTCCTTTATAATATTCATTATATTTTATCCCTGTTATTGCCGTTTCGGTTCGCGTGAAAAAAAAGTAACTACTCATTTTGGTTTACAATTTTTGTTACGTATATACTTGCGTGATTATGTGATAACATCTGATGAAGCAAATTTTGTTTATGATTGCCACCCCCTAAATTTTGTCGGATGTGTGCCCTTGGGTATTTATAATACAAGTATATATATTATTGAAAACCAAACGACAATAAAGTCAAACGTTCGGTTCGGATAAAAGACGCCCACGCCGGTAATAATTATTACTACCGTCGTCCGTCCATCGGCGGTGCCCGTACCGTAGATGAGAATCGTTATATATCACGAGCGATAGATTAGGTGAGTATGAGTATAAAAAGGGTTTGAAAGTCCGTCGACGGTTTGTTTGCGAGTTTCGTCCGTTCAAACGATTTATCATAATATTATATATACATATCGTGCGCACGGATATTGTGATACCAATCATATATCTTCAGCATCCGATTCACGTTTTCACAGGTACTGACCTAAATATACCGTAGGTATGAAGGTAAGGCAGGTGTGCCTTAACCGCTGCGGCGGCGGAGGTTTTTCCGCTTTTCGGCTTTCCCGAAACGGGGTGTTGGAATCGCAGACGCCAACTGCTGCTCACTGCTGTCGTACCTGCAGTTTTCCGGTCGTCCGTCCCCGTTTCCGTCGTCGTCGTCATCGTATTCGCCGCATCCCTCTTCGGTCCATCGGCGCGACGGTACGAGCGTGTCCGGAAAAGTTTTTCCAACCCGCGGTTATCCGCCGTCCGAGATTGTTTCGCCGTCGCGTTCATTTCACGCCACGCTTTCTCGCCACTGCCCCCTTCCCCCAACCAACGACCATCCAACAACCACCCGTCAACCCCGAGAGTCGTAGAGTCGTACAACCTGCACACGACTGTTCTCCGCGGCGACTATACCATAAACGTGGTACGCGCACGTGTCTGTACCGCAATACTTTTCACCTAAATAACACTGTTATATTACCTACCTGCATATTATTTTATATTAAATTAAATTATTGTACATCGTCATAATGATGATAATATCACAATATGTATGCGACGTATGTTTTACGTCCCAAACACGTTCATTGTTCGTATGTATATATATATGTGACCAGTGGCGTGCTCAACTTTTTTTTAAAAAGGGAAGGATATAAGGATATAACACCTTCAACCCCCTCACCCCACGAACACGCCCCTGATGCACACCGCCGCGTGCAATTTTATAAAATCTATTTCGTATTAAATTACCTGTCACGGTGACACTGATTGTGTTCGTGTCGATTTTCATACAACACAATAACTATAATATTATCATTGTATATAATAAAATATATATATATTATAATAGTATACAGTACCCTCTCCCAGATGACATACTAATAAATACCTTTCGGACCGACGATGATTTATTATTTATTTCTTTTTGTTTTTTTTCTTATTTAAAGATATAGCTTGTATAATAACGTGTATAAGAGACGGCTGCCTCTCGCCGTGTTTACTTTGCCAAGGCGGCAAAGCATAAAGGATTTATCGTTTATTTCCAACCGAATTCAGTGTTTGTAGTTTCTGCTCGGAGAAGAGATTGAACAACTGAGTGCACGTTGAGCTAAAAGTAAATAAATCTGCATTATCATAAAGCCTACGGAAATCACTATCGAATATTTGTACTTTTACGATTTACATTCCGATTTACATTAATTGATACATTTCTAACTAAAAGCTGTTTATAAGACTGCTTAAACGTGCTTTGACCATTCCGAAAATTTTTTTCTGAAAAAAAAAACACACGCCATAATAATAAGTCAATTATTTTTCAACTGCTTAGCTCACAATGAATCGTAAATTATAAAAAAAAAAAATGTTTAATAATATTTAAAAAGTATGATATAAAATATTTTTAAATATCATATTACATTTAAATAAAATTTTTGTATTTGATTGCATTTAATAATGTTATAACTATCAATTGAGTTTTAATCAAGGCCAGAAAATAAGCGAGTTTTATTTCGTTAATATTAATAATGGATTAGATATATCATTAAAGGCGTTTAAAATTATGAAATTACATGCACACGCTATCAATTTCAAAAAAATGCTTAAACAATCTTCATCACTCTGCAACAGTCAAATTGTATACAGAAAATGATATTATATAATATCACATATTTGTGTGATATGAAATAAATATTAGAAATACCGGTATTGTTTTATTTTAGCCGACAACTGACATATAATATTATCAATATATCGATTTAAATAAAAATCAACTGATAAAAACTTTCTGGCTAAAATTAACTGTCGATGTTTATAATAATAATATTATATTATCTCAAAAGTATACGCGTTATAACAGATTTACTTTAGAAAATCTCGTTTTTGTAAACCCGTGAACACATATTATCGTATATGTGTAATAAACGAAAAACTAAAATGTAATATTTTAGCGTCTCGCAATTTTCAATCTGTTCGCCGGGAGAGAAAAGTTATAACAAACATTTATAATCATGGTTTCCTGTTAAGGGAATTGAATAAATACACGAGCCACCGACTCGTATATGTGTATAACACTTTAATCACTGCTCGTTTTCACCGTCGTCTATCGTTATGTACACACCGATTCATCATATTGGACATCAATCATTTAAACACGTTGTTACTTGTTCGGGCCAATTACTTCGGCCGAGACATAGAAATTTGATTTTCCGCCACTGGAAAGCGTGTGGGTAATACTCGGCGCAACGTTGGGCTTTTCCGCGGGACGAACACAACAGTAATATTTCTGAGCTCTGCGTTTTAAATTATAATCCGTAAAAAATATATATACCTCGACAACGAGCTTGTTGCAAAGCGAGGCAAAATTAATTTTTAATCCGATTTTTAAAACCAATAACCACGCACACCTACTGAAAATACAGTAGAAATCGCTATTGTCGGATTCGATTGAAATAAATTGTCTGCAATTAGTGCGAGCCAAACGCCCAGTAATTAGCATTCGTATCTATTATGTCTTACGTGTACTTTTTCATATACCAAATTAAATATATAATATGGTTAATGGTATTTAAAACAAAACGAGATACAATTTAAACACTCGTCAATAATGACAACATTAAGTCACTAGCTAATATTAGAATATAATTTACTATCAACTTAAACGAACGGTTAAAACTGTAATTATGATAATTACATAATTACATCGTATACTAGGCAGATATGTAAATTCATTTTATATTTTTTATTTCAAAAACTATAATATTATTTTTAAACGCAACTTTATTTTGCAATACCCATAGTTTTCTTTTTTTTCACTTCTTACGTATGTCAAAACCGATGAAATTACTCCAGGAATATATGTCATATTGTATGAATTTATTGTGATGACTAACGCGTAACTGCATATCGACAAACTATAGGCATGTAATTATTTTTAATGTTATAATGTCGTCCACAATATTGTAATGATTACAAATCACAAATCATTCACAACAAGAACAAATAGCATTCAGAAAGGCTTTACAAGCAAATAGTGTCGATACGTTTTATTTATTCATCTCTGTTATACACTGTTTGCTAAAAGTCATCATTCAATATGAATATTTCGTTTAAAATAAAGCTATATATAATTATGATTTTGATCGGTGTATTTTATAGACAGGTACCTCCTTCCCAATTAAATCGTAGTAAATTGCTATATAATTAAGGGAAAAAAACACAAAATACTTACCAAAAGATGAAAATATTGTCCTAACTCCGAGTAATAAATTATTTTATTGTAATGCTTTTGGATATACTACATTGTAATGCAATTTAATATATTGCCGGTGGCATGACTATACTGACGGTCATCGTTTATGCCAAAAATTTGATTTTCATTTCCATCAAATATTTTTCCACCTGACTGTTTATATTATAGTTTGAGAACCATTTAGACTTAAGACTTACCCAGAGGCCATCATGAGGAAGCGGTTCTCATTACACCCAAAAACTGTTTGACTTAATTTTCAGATTAAAATTTAAAAATTTCAATTTCAACTTAATTAAGTTATTTGACTTAAATTTAAACTACAATATATATAATATGTTAAATATTTTTAACAATTTTTAAATCATAATATATTTAATATTTTGAATAATTGTTACATAACTTTTTGAAAAAGTCATTCTTATAATAGTTTTGTTTTAATATTACTCTATTGCGTTTGATGTAGGTATGGATAAATCGTTTTTATTTATATTATATCTAATAGGTTTTTACATACCTAACACCTAAGTTTCAACTGTTGACTTGAATACATTGCCTTAAACATTCGAATTAAAATTTTTCTGTCATATACCTTCAGCACCATTATAGGTGCACTAAGGGTTCTCAAACTCTATGTCAATAATATAAGTAAAAATAGATTTGGCAGAAATGAAAATCGAATATTTTTCGTTTTGGGGGATACAACTTACGCCCAATTATACTAGGAAAATGTTACAGAGGGTACAATTAACCTTGGATAATTATACCCCCTCCCCTCACCGGTAAGATTCGCTGGGGGCACAACTTTACCTGGACGTCGGTTCAACTTTGTATCGTGTTTCGTATATAATCATTGATCGACGTTGAATTCAAATTTAACGCTCACTTCCATTATGGTGACCAGGCTAATTCAATGTCGTGGTGGTTCACTCGCAACCTACTATACAGCAGAAACGAGTTTCGCGAGTTTTTAGACGTCTTCTTTGTATAGAAGTTGTAGTTTTTGGTACAATAATGTCGATTATTCGTATAAAATTTTCAAAAATGTTTACTAGTGATATTAGTTTTGCATAAGCACTAGGAATTATAAAGCACTATTGTATATCTACGTTAATCTCCGCCGAGAAATGTTTTTTGGTTTCAAATTTTAAACAAAAAAACGACATGTATTGCATAGAAAAATTTAATCATTGTGACCTGTGAGTTGTGGCTGAATTGAATGGTTAATGATTCATACAGTTAAATAATAAAAAACATAAGATAAAGTAAGAAATCAGGTAGCATTCAGTTGTTACGAATTCACGTAATAATAATAAAATATTATATTGATAAAATGACCAAGATGTGAGAACGATTTATGTACCTGATTTAAATTATATAAGAGTATGATGTTTACTAACTTGATTTTTATAAGACATTTTTTAATGCTGAATAAAAAAAATAATTGTAACATACCAACATACATTATAGTAATATAGTAGGTATAATCCTATATTTAGTATAAACATAATGTTATAAGAAAATATAAAATTATTTTAAAATAAATGCATTTTAATAAAATACCTATAAAAAACAGCCCATGCCACAATAGTTAGTCTTATATTAATCGTTTTATGAAAAGAAAATATTTTTTTATCATCTTCTTTTTTCTGTTTAATAATTGCTTATTAAAAGTGAATTATGTACATAATATATCTATCAAAACATTATTCATGCAAAACAGAATAATGTCTATTATTTTTATATCAATTGTTTCATCTTTTTCTACTTTATAAACTTAAACTCCTTTTATCTATATTAGTTTTCAGTAGCATAAAATCAGGACATAACATTTTAGGGCTACAAAGTTAAGTATAATATAGAAGCAATTAAGGCATCATAAAATGTACAATATTTTATTAGTTGTACATTTTTTACATATTTTAGAGTTTAGATAATCTATTAATACAGTTTTTTCGAATAAATAATTATTAATAATTTTCATCGAAAGAAACTTTTAAACCATTTTCATGAGTAACCTATATATAAAAATTTTTCGTTGTGTATTAATAATGCATTTTTCTGAGCTCCTCTGCAACAATAATATATTTAGATCTATCCGAAATGATCTCATAAATATTTTCATAATATATTAGTCAGGAAATAAAGCTTATAAAACAATGGCATTTACTTATTAATTGTTCGAAATCATTGTTCCGAATTCTCATATCGATGTATTTTGTTATGTTACAATGTTAAATGTTTGTATTTTTGATTAATAAGACATCTTTAAATAACATGCTACAATAGTTTGCAGATATTTTTCAAGCTCGGTTGATTTCTGCAATAGCTAAATAAATCCTTAGCGATGTCGATAACCTAAGCTATATATTATGTTCAGTAATAAAAACTGTTCATTATATTTCTCTACCAATTAATTCGATTCAGTTTATTGTGACGAATAAAAGGAAAACTGAAGACTGAACCCAACACTTCTAAGGTGTGCAAAATACCATCATTGATTCATTACAATACACACATACACACACATATATATTTATTTTGTATTTAATTTATATAAAATGACACAATATTAATAAAATCACAAATTGATTACACTATATTGTTACATTGCCATGAAAAAATAACAACAATTCACAAAGACTATTTGAACCAGTGAAAATGTTTAGGCATCAATAATAAATAATTAATTTTTGCAATTATTAGTACATTTATTTTGGAGTGGGTACTAGAAAAATATTTACACATAGAAAAAAATTATATTTTAACCAAAACCGCTGGTAAAATATACATTACGTTCCGTTTAATTTTTAAATTTCGTTATAAAAATGTAGTATAATAAAATAATAACTGATCAGTCGAATTTCAAAAAAAAAAACAAATTATTCTCACGGTCAAAGGTTCGAGTTTTGAAGACATAAATACAATTTTATTATTCAATATTTTGAAAAAAATAGTTTTTGTACATTTGTATACAATATATTTATTTATTTAACCTATATAAATATGATCTATTGTTCACGCCTAGTTCAAAATACTCAAATACAATTATATTGATTTAATTTAGTTTTTTTTTTCATTGGTTGTTAATGTCGAGTAGGTTAAATATAATATCGCTAAGTCTCGTTAACAATTTCAACTTTTTTTCGTCAACAATATTCTATACGGTATAAACGAGGTGAAGATAATTATCATTTTCTCATTGGAAAATAGATTTCGATTGTTTTTTTATATTTTATATCCGACAAGATGGAAATAAAAATTCAATTCGTCCGACCACGTGTGCATATTAAATATCTTCGGTGTGAGATTAAAACAAAATCATCATCGTGAATAACTACTCTTGAAGGTGTTAATTCGAGTAAAATCAATAAGTTCGATTAATTCTATACGTACGCACTGCGTACAATATTATGTCCCTTTACAATAATATATTCGATTGCTGTGTGCGACGCGGTTTGGTGGAGTTCATTGAGTGGTATTTAATAAATATAGGTGAGATTACCACACGAAATAATCAGTATAATAAATGGCGTACTCCATTATTTTATAGCAATAATAATAATAATAATAATAATAATAATAATAATAATATGACCGTTCAAAATTCTACAAAACGATAACTACCGCTTGTATAAACCCACTAAATATATATATAGAACATCATAGCAGTATGTAACGTATGCGTACACGTGTGGTTTAATAATATTAAATAATATGTAATAGATGCATTATACTTGTGAGTAGGTTACACGCCGCATCCGGGTATCCTCCTCGCCACACCGCCCCCTAAACCTCTGCCACCTACCCTCTTGTCGTGTGTAAGCCACCGACAGCCACATACAGGACATTTTTGGAATTTTCGTTCGGAGACCGCGGGGGTGTCGTGGCACGCGCCGTGGGACATAATACAATATACTATTATCGTATACCTACAGATTTAACCCCGTAGGTACACCTCGAAAACACCGCCGAAACGGAAAAAAAACATCAAACAGACTAGACAATTTCGCATACAGTACTATCGTCGTGCCTATATCATTATAACATTGAATATTCACCGTCCTATATGGTGTAGGGTGAGATTCGTCGAGCGTGCTCACTCCCGTCACTTCTATTAATGATGATTTTTTTTTTTTTAAATTTTGATTTTTAAAACTTTTGTGTATAATATTTTCAATTATTTAGATTTTTACTCGGTTTAAGGAATGTCCCTCGGCGGTACAGAATTTTTATTTTCAATTGACAATCACCATTTTTATTTCCCATGCAGTTTTAATGAGAAATAAATTGTATAATATGTAATATGTTGTATATTATGTTCATGCATCTAAATCGAAATTAGTTTTTGAGTTATTTAATTCTTTGTAGGTACTAAGGATATAATATGGATAACTTCATTCGCTAAATCGATTTGACGATTTCTGTAGGTCAAACGGAGATGAACTGATTTCAGAAATTTTTAACTGAGTGTTCCAAAATCTATTGAAAATCTAACAATGTATAAAATAAAGCCACATTTTCAAGATATAAACGCATTAAAACTACTGGATGGTTTTCCGTAAATTATGTTGGGTTTTCGTAAACTTTTTGACGAAGCAGATGAATATTTGTAATTGTAAAATCTATCTACCGTTTAAAAAAATTAAAAATTTCTTAAGAACCTTAGTCGCGGTAAAACTTTACGTTGAAAAAGAAAGACTAGCTATACCTAATAATGATGAACTAAATTAATTCATTCAATACAACTGACTAACGCTGCCATCGTGTTTAGCTGAAATGAGTTTCAGTGTTTCACAAACATGTACATTTAAATGAGTTAAATTTAATTCAAATGTTTACGACCGACGTTAAGTTATAACCGTGTGATGGTATAAAGAAAAAGTTTGTTTGTTTTTATTGAATTATTCGATACAAATAGCCGATTGGTTTATCGGAATTTCCACTCGGCCACCTACGTCGAGACTCGTGATTAAACGGGTTGTCCGATTGGTGTGGTGAGATTGGGTTAATCAGAAAATCTTTACCATCCCGAAAACGTATGGCCAACTTCCAAGATTTCTCCCGAAAATGTTTGAGTTTCAATCACAGATTATCGGATCGTCGCAAAGTTAATGTATTACGGCCGACGGTTACCGCACGGTGACGTACACGTGGTTACCTGGTTACACACGTTTAGCCACGAATCGTGTGCGATCCTGTTGCCGGCAGATTGGTCACCGTATCATCGCCGCTATCGTTGTCGTGTAGTCATCGCACTGCAGACCGGGCGGAGAGAGGACAAGCTATTGATTTTGCAATTACAAAAGCCACCGGAATCCATCATCGAGAGTCGTCGTCGTACAGTGCAAACATTATTTACGGACCGCTGATCTGCACGCAGCCCCCCTTTCCACCGATCCCCGCACGAGGACCACCCACCACCTCCGCCTGACGCCGGAGAAGCATACACCGTAGGACCTGCGAAAGCGGGTCCAGGCGAGGGCTCACACGACTTTCAGTTTTGACACGTCCCGTCATAATATATCTTCCAAAATTGCTTGTCCCTTCAATACACGTATACATAAAATATATCCAGCGACCGCCCTACATGATGTATACATCCACACTTACTACCCCCTCCCCCCCGTACGTCAACCCTCCCGAGTGCGCGTTGATTTTCACGTTGACGAAATATTATCCTCTCCCATCCCTTTTTGCGTGCCGTTAATTTCGACCAGCAAAATCCTATAAATGTGTCGTCCCTCGTACACGAATACACATACATCCAGATACCGGCCAGCATACCACCTACTATACACGAACGTACAATATTATTATATTAATTGTGTAGAAGTTATTTACAAAAAAATAACAATAACGGTACACAACTGTGCGTGTGCTTATTAAAACATTGTCGAGTTTAAATGGCACCTGTATAATATTTTGTACAATAAACTATTATTATACCATTTATGTTGTGTTTTGGGGCGATTTAAATTTCTTTTTTCAAACGAAAAACCACTCTGTTTACAGTGAATAGTTGAGCAAATGGTTTTTCGAGAATATATGATCTATAGATTTATTTAAATCAAAATTCAAGCAAGTATAGTTTCTAAATAACTAAAATGTTTACTATCACATATTTGCAAGTTTCTGGCGAAATACACATAAAGTTTGGGTAAGTCCAACTGCATATTTAATTTGTTTACAGTTGGTACTTATTATACAGTATAAGGTCTTAGAGCCACATTTTCTGATTTGAGAAATTAGTAAACGTTTATTAAATAGAATATAACAAGTTGTTTAAAAAGGTTGCCAAAAATAGAACATTTTAGTTGGAATGCAAACTCTCGTTCGACTACAACAATGCATTTGGTTTTTTCTGGCAAACAAAATTTTTTACTACTATAGACCATCGAGGTAAAATTAATTATATGGGCACTTGTGATAAGACACACAAGACATAATATTTTTTTTACAAGGATTACTGTTGGGGGTATTTTTCAGCACTATACTCTAAAAGTTGAATGAATCAGAAAGGGGTTTAGCACAAACGGCGGAATTAAAACATAGCTCAAACACAAACGAAAGGCATACACAGTATGTCTGAAAAATTCCCGAACTAAATTTAGTTAGAGAATATAAATAACATTATCGCTCAAACAACCAATGCATCATATAGTACAAAGTCTATCGAATATGTGTACAAAATATCGGCATGTTTGTTCACTTCAGTTTCGAGTTATATTCGAAAGTGTACTGTGTGTGTGTACTATCTTGTACAAGCTTGCAACATAGAACAAAGAAGCGCAATAAAATTTTGTGTTCGACTTCAAAAATCATTTACAGAAACTTATTCTATGATACCGCAAGCATTCGGTGATGAAGCTACATCTCGCATTACTACGTATACTTGGTGGAAGCAATTTAAAAATGGTCGAAAGTCTTTGGATGACAACGAATGAAGTGGAAGGCCATCAACAACTGTTCAAGACGAAAATGCTTCGAAAGTGCGTGCGCTACTGCTCGAACAACCTCATCTTACCCTTCGGATCATAACAGAAAAGCTTAACATTAGTAAAGATGCAACACGTACAATTTTAACAGAAAAAATGAACCGTCGAAAAATTGGTTCACGTTTTGTTCCACATTTTTTGACCGGTGAACAAAAACAAACGCGTCTTTCTTGCAGCCGAGATTTCATTGAAACTGCCGACAGCGATCCAAATTTTTTAAAAACAATTGTAACGGGTGATGAAAGTTGGTGTTTCATGTATGACCCTCAAACCAAATAGCAATCTTCAGCGTGGTTAAGTCTGGGAGCCCAAAGACCAACGAAATTGATGCAGCAAAAATCAAAAATCAAAATAATGTTAATTGCATTTTTCGATTCAGAGGGCCTGATTCACCATGAATTTGTTCCAAATGGACAGACTGTGAATACTAAATTTTATTTAGAAGCGATGAAGTGCCTGATGCGTCCTATTCGTCGAATCGGACCCGAATATCGCCTTCCGAGCAGTTGGACTCTTTTGCATGACAATGCTCCAGCTCACTCAGCGACACTTTTAACACGTTTTTACGCTGAAAATAAAATCACCGTCCTCTCTCATCCACCCTATTCGCCAGATTTGGCTCCTGCAGATTATTTTTTATTTCCAAAGCTCTAGTTGAAGATGAAAGGTCACTTTTTTGACGACATTCCTACAATTCAAAGAGCTTGTACAAAGCAGTTAAAGGCAATTCCGCAAAATGAGTTCTCCAGAGCGTTTAAACAGCTTTACCAACGATGTAACGATTGTATAATTAGACAAGGACTATATGTAGAGGGTTGATATAAATAAATTCGTTTATTTTTAAATATGTGTTTTTACTAACTTTGGTTCGGCAATTTTTCAAATATACTGTGTAAGTTTGGTTTTGGAATTCCGTAATCGACAGGCTAAGTGTGTCAAAGCGAGGGAGGACGTGGAGCAAATAATTACCAAATCATCATAATCTATAACTCCCATATTTTTCAATGATGTTAATATATACTAATTATCCTTGGTACCTGCGCAAAGTGAAATAACTCAGAAACTGATCATTTTAATTTTGTTTTAGATACATAAAAATGTTCTAAAAATTTATCTGCTTAAAATTCAAGGTAAAAAGGTAGTTATCATTTGAAAAATAAGTTTATATCATTACATAATCTTAAATGGTAAAAAATTCTAAGTATTTGAATAATAATCGATATAAGTATAGATAATATAAAATTACAAAAATTTAAATTTGAATAAAAATATACTATTAAAAGATAAAAATATGTAAATATATATAGTAAGTGGGGGAGAGAAAATTTCATTCGGTTCCATTAGAATATCTAATTAAGTAAATTTCGTTTATTGATAAACAATAATATAGTAGTACGATCGTCTAATTAAAATGGTCTAATTATAAATTGCTTAAAACAGTTTACTTTTATAATATTTTCTATACTGCGTACTATAAACGTATACCTGACCTTCAGTTGATCAGAATGGATTAAAATTGAATTATCTAGTAGTAAAAAACGTAGAATGTAAGCTAATAAAAATCAATATTAAATAGGTTTTCTAACGATGTTCGATTAAGTGGTCGTATTAAATTATTTACGTTAGGGGAAAAAATACAATTCGACAAAAGAAAAGTTGCGATTCAACTGTAGATAAAACTTAAAAAATAATTTTGTTTTTTACTTACACTTTTTTCTTTTTTTCCTTTACTCATTCATTTCATTAGGATATATATATATATATATATAGGACATATATTTTTTTTGTCCACCACTCGGCTGAAATCTATTAACTAAATACTATACAAAAATACCAACCTGTAGTTGTAAAGATAATTTCTAAATAAATATATACTTAATTTAAATAATAAATACTATACTAATATATTAATTGTATAACTGTACCTATAAATAATATTTGTAATAAATAATAAATATGTTTTCTAAGTATTGCAATTCACTATAATATTATATTGTACAATATATACTCAACGATATTACAAAAGTACCAAGTGCTTCAATTATTTAAATCATTTAAAAAGCATTCTGTCTTAAATAATTTTAATTACATAAGTACCTTCTATGAATTGTAACAATATTATACTGTAGCATTTTATACTATTGTTTTATAGGCCTCTTATTTATTGTTTATTTTTTTTATTTATTCAATGATGCCAATAAAAATGTTGAAATTATGTATGATTAATATTAAAATAATATAATATGTTTAGTCTGAAATTTAAATTACATTATTATATATTATTTGTATGAATAATATCATATTATCTCCAAACGCAGTTCATATTATTACACTTCAAGCTTTTTTTTCATATTTAATTAAATATAAATTCACAGTTCGTTTTAATATAGATTTGGCAAAACATACAAAAAATATGTTTAATATAATATAAATTCGAAAAAGAAATCTACAATAAATGTGTAAATAAAGTATTAAAAAAAAAATAGAAATTAGACGAGATCATGTTCCCTGAATATGAACCAAGTTTTATATAATATTGTCAGATCGACGAACGATAATATTAAACTCTATGATTTAATATACTTCTATATTATAAAACATATTTTTTTATATTATTTTTATTATTTATATTATACAATTTTTTAAAACTTCGAAATATTGTACAAAAATTATTAACTAATAATAATACTTTTATTATTAAAATTATTAACTTCTCACTTTTGACTAACATAGTCTAAATCACAGCGTCTAAATTATAGTCAATTTACATAATCAAAACTGTATGAATGTAATTAATATTAAACTTCACAAAAACAATGTCCACTTTTTAACAAACAACAATAAACAATTGTCACATTATTTAAATTTTAAAATTATTTAATATACATTATACATAATATATAACATTATACCTATAAATAAATAATATAATTTTTTAGCGCAGTTAAAGATAGGTTCATGCAATTCCAACATTTTGTATACGCCTTTTTTTTAATGGCGAATTCGCTGTCAACTTTTTACACCATTCGACATATTTTATAGAAAAGTATTCCGCTTCAGATTAAAAACACAGGTTTTCGGTTGGAAAAAATAAGTTAATATGTAACAAAAATACGAATGAACAAAACGAGTCCAACGTAATACGGGTACGTCATAATTTCACGTATCCGACCGCGAATTGTCCAAAAATGAAATCTCTAAAAATTATGTGAATACGACTTTCGGAGGAATGTACATTCTTAAAAAAAATCACTCTGTATGTTAATTTAAAAAAAAAAAATATGTGGTTTTTTCGACATTAAGAAAACTGTGTCAAACCTGACAAATCATTACACTACAATACATATACATTATACCTATTGCAGTCGGTATAAGTAATTCGAAACAGTGCGATATATATGAACAGCCAGACGAGAGCGTAGACCGAAAAAAAACACCGTAATATCGGTGTATAGTTTGGCGATATGATCGATATGATTGAAATAACAACAGCGGAAAAAGAAAAACAGAAAATGTGCGTGCTTGTAGATTCGTCGGACGGTGGGGGGGGAGTGGTACGGTCCTCTATCTTTTCCCCTCTGGCCGGTCACATGCGTCCGCCGTGGCACATTGATTGCCAATTTTTGGCCAGCTAGGGACAGGCAAAAATAAAGTTCATTTTTTATACTCTTCCACGAAAAGTCAAGCCATATTTCACACCTGGCTATTTTTCACGGGACCACAAAAGATGCGCGCCGTCTAGTGCCCCCCCCCCCTAACGTACACGATTGGCTCCGATATCGAATTTCGACACTTTTAATAATATAATGTTCTGTTTTTTCTCATATATTATTATGGGGAGTGTCATACATCCGTATTTCCATCGAATGCATATAACGTAATATATAATATATTATGTACATATAGGTAAATATAGCAATACGCGTTGTAAAATATATGTAAGTATTCATTTATATTTTCATATAAGTATGAAAATCCATCAGCCATACCCACACATAATATCCAGCTCTCTCTCTCTCTCTCTCTCTCTCTCTCTCTCTCTCTCTCTCTCTCTCTCTCTCTCTCTCGTGTACTCGTATTGTATAGAAATGCATATGCAGAACGCATCACAAATAAAAGTCGGTTTCACGTACTAATGCATCGAAATTCGCCGTACGCCTCAACTACTAGGAGACTAGTACTATAGACTAGTTTAATTTTAGCAACCTTAAGCTAATAACGATCAAAACTGTTAAAATTTTAGAAAAAAAATGTTTAAATGTTAACAATTATAATTATTATCACTATTTTATTGATAATACTTGAAATGTAATCTGTACTATGAAAATCTATGGTTATAAGTATACTAATCAAATGCTAATGATTGGACGAGCACAATTTATACAATAATAAATAACAAAAAGATCGCAAAGTGGGTATCACTATGCTTTACAGTGAGTGTCGAGTAATAGACGAGGTAAATTTGAATTCGATGATATAAAATCATTGTATACGAAAAACGATTCTGAAGACGGTCTATCAGCCTATACAACTAAGTTTAGTATATTTTATGATACTATTATTATTAAAATAATTCATGACTCAAAATGTCTATAAAAATCAACCATTAAATTGAATTAAAATTATATGCCAATTATTTGTTATCAGATAAAAAACAATATAACTAAAACTAAAAATTAATTTTTTCTTGTGACATTTGACAAGAAAATATCGAAATCCCGCATTCACAGCACACATTAAGCTTATATTCAAATAGGATATATAACATTTTACAAAATCGAGTGAAAAAAGAATATGAAAATAATACGATGTCTTTATTCACTCTGTATCATCTAAAATTAAGATGAATCAAATTTTTGAGGTGATTGATTTAAATAGTACAATAATTTCAAAACTTTTCTATAATATTTCATACATTATTAATCCTTTCGTCTTTCCTGAAAAATAAGGAAATGTAGACTTCTCCCCTATCTGTAGTTAACGATTCAAATGTGTTATAACAAGTAAATCCTTGGTTATTGCCAAAAGGTAAAAATAAACTATATAAACTAGTCGAACTGTTTTACTGTTCTTAGAAGTGTACCTAAGGTAAGTATTACCTGCTTGATAATGTAATTACCAACACTTTCTAATATTATTAGGAAAATTCAAAAAAGAAACTAATTTATGTTCGATTTCAATTTTGAAATAGCACCTTTTATTAACGATTTCTTCATAATATTCTATTTTAATTTTTTTACTGTCTTAAATGTAGAAATTGTTGTTAAAGTTGTAGCATTAAACACATCTAAGTACTGGTTCATAAGTCTTAACCGAGTTTTTATTATAAATGTATGTATGATATAAATTCAGTATGCTCAAAACTGAATAATCAACCGCCTTTAAAATAACAAAAAAATTTGCTAAATTTATTTTGAATCGTAATAATTTTTTTGATGATTAAAAATATAAAATATTTTATAAATCTTACCTTAATTTTGATGAGCTCAGCCGTGATAATATTTCAGGATACAATTACGTATAGTAAACACGACTTGATTAAATGTATTAAATTTGTCTATAACAAACAAGTTGCAGGAAATCACACGCATAAAATACAAACATAGCAAAAAAATAATCAATACATCTCACGTACAATCAACATAGCTTACTAAAATTAAAAACTTATTGTATAAATAGGTGGATAGGTACAAATCTAGAACTAAGAATTTTTATAAACCGATTAATGAAATGAAAAAAAAAAATAAAAAAATTTAGAAGGTAATCGGAATTTGTCCCTTAGTTGTCGTGTCCTTGGATAATTTTAAATGATTTTTTCTTTTATTATTGTAATTAAATTTAATTAAATTTATAATTTTTATACTTCCTTATATTATATAGGTACAATTGGTAAATATTATAATGTTAATAAACATGTGTATATGAGTAGGTATATGACATGTGATACAGCGTGCAAAAGGAGTCCACGCAGCAGGGCCACCTGAACATGAGCTATATTGTGTTATTTGAATGATTCTATAAAAGTAAAACGATTTGGACAAAATTTATCCGTAATATACAGGAATACCAGTCAAATATTTGAAAAACCCATACTCGGTTTTCACATCAAATTTTTATTTCCTGAAAAAAAAAATATAATAGTTACATCGTTTTAGCATCCCCTACACACCGTTTTCAGTCGCGCCAATACCGTACGCTAATAAACGCTTACTAAGGCACTCGATCCGAGTTACCCTAAGACATAGAATGATACCACGAAACCCAGTGACGGCGGAATGTAGGACTATTTGAAGCAATTGCTTGGGTGGTGATCATCGTAAGACCTCAAGTCCTCAACACAAATATCATGGCAAGGTTAATATGTGTAACCTAGTTTAGAGTTAGCCCTCTGCGAATCACTTTAGTGTGTTCAAACCAGGGGTGGTGGTAAAAATATTTGAAGTCAACAATTTGCTTCAAAGACAAAAAGTTAACACCGCTACTGCGGCACGAGCACTTAGGGCCTAAATGACAAAGTCTAACACGAAACACAAACGTACGGTTTTTTTTTTTTTATTATTTACAAGCACGCGTCATCCGAGAACACATCAAAAAACTATGCACGATAATATGAGGTGTGTTATAGTCAACATTCTAGTATGGCAAAAAAAAATAATTTTCAAAAAAATACCTTCTGTTTATTTAAAAAAAAATGTATCATTATTTTTGATAATATACACATGTTTTTTTTTTCTAATGTTCTTTGAAACGACCATCAAAGTCTTCATCAATGCTTATCACAAATGAGTAGTAGGGAGATAATTTGATCTATTTATCTATGTATATAGTGATATATGCATGATACTACCCCTTCACCAAGAGGAGACGGTCTTTACTTCCTGTTGAGTGGGACCTAGTTGGAAACCGGATGACGCAATCGGACGACAGCACGGGAAAATGTGATTGCGTAGAATCACATAATTTTTTTGCACTTTTCTATGAATCGAACCGATCAACTGCGTGACTACTGCGCCACTCCAGCCCCAAAATTATACATATGTAAATAATTAGCACATTCACAGAATACATTATTTTGTGTTTGTATGTATGTCCCACCGGTCTTAGAATATTTTAACAATCAAAAACTTGAATAATAAATATCGAATATAATTTAAATTTGTGGTAGCAAAACGATACACTTGTTACCGGTTGAAAATGTATACCAGACACTAAATCCCGCGCACGCCTATGTAATAAAACGTTTAAATATGTTATTGATATTTATTAAAAACATTAATCGATTTTAAAAATAAAATCTATACGTCAGAGCCTAGTCAATTATTTTTTATCATTTTTCCGACGATTTTTTACGAGGAATCATAGGTTATGAGATAGAAAATAAGTATTCAAACAATTATTGTTTCCCGATTTTTCTCCACTCGTCATAGGTCATCTCGTCAACTCGTGTGTGTGTGTGTGTGTGTGTGTGTGTGTGTGTATATACGAAACGTAATTTTTACAAGTCAATGAAATCGAAGAGTTTACCAACGGTCATACAATGTACGACCTGTTTTAACAGAACCCGGGATTCGTTTATTTTGTTTTTAAATAACACAACAGTACGCAATATCTACTTGCACAGGTACACTGTCTGGGCACCGTACCACGCCCACCTGTCGCGAGTGCACACACTAACGCCGACTGTTTTCATTATACAACGGGTGGCACACACCACGGCGTATAAAACGGTTATTTTCGCACGTGTCCAAACTCCAAAGTAATTGTCACAGAAAACAGCTGGCCGCCCGTCTATCGCTGGTTGATTTATCGTCGTCGGTAGAGTTGAAATTCATTCTCTCTTTCACTCACTCACTCTCTCTCTCTCTCTCTCTCTCTCTCTCTCTCTCTCTCTCTCTAAATATATAAACGCACACGTTTCGTCTCATGCACACACATATATAAACAATATAATATTATATACGTGTGGTGTATGTATACAGCTTCTTTTGGCTCGCCTCTCACACGCGCGCGTGCGTACCTGAGACCCACCGTGAGTGAAAAAAAAGTGATTAAATCTTCGCTCTTCGCGTAATGGTTAAAATCATTTAATAAAGAGGACGTGTCTCACTCGATATTATAAGGTATCGTTGGTAAGTAAGTATATCGATACGGCATATACTATATTTCATATTTATAGACACGACAACAAAATTACTATTGATATGCGGTTACCCTTCCTTCCACTCCCGTCACAAAAAAATTGTATTTATTTACGAATCCATTAAGCGATTTACGCCCATGGAAGGGCGAGTGTATAATAACTAGAACGTTTGTCCATAAAATGAAATAAATAAAAACATATGTTACAAATTATTATGGTTGATTATTACAACTATACCACATTTAGAGCACAATGTTTAAATGTTGCTTATTATCAATAAATAAATCAAAATTATTTAAATCGTTACAATAGTATATGATTTACTGATGGTAAATTAAAATATATAAGCTTTGCGATGAATTCGGGCTGTCAATTTAAACACTCACAGACAAAAATGCATCAATACGATTGCGTCTAGATTTCAATAAATTCATTTGCGTCAACTTGAGAAATCGGATAACTGCCCAAGTCAATTGTATGCACTACCGTACGAAGAAAAACGTCATTGCAGTTTTTTTCGATTTTATCTACTGGATCCTATATATTATAGGATTCCGAACAATCGATCAGAATAATTGGATACCAGATCGTTCCGACTTATAAAAAAAGTCGTTGAGGAACAGGAGTTGTTAAAAGTCCTTCGCGACTCCTTTCAATTAAACCTAAATTATTTCTCTGCGTTTTTACACGAACAGCATTTACATGCACATTGAACGTGAGACCCACGAGTATCGACAAATCCGATAGCAATATTTCCAAGTCCTTCTATATATTGTTCTGTATGCCGTTTCCTATTTCTCGTCATTAATTGCGTATAATCTGTTGTGCTAATTACTACCGGTTCGGATTACAATTGCGATAAAAATAAATATGTTTACATCCGTCGTCCGTGTTTACATAATATAAACCGTTATGAATACCACCCCCCCCCCGCCCGTTCGACAAATCGATTGAGGCCGTATTGTAAAATTAATCACTCCGTCGTGGTCACACACGCGCAGCTGACCGCAAAAGGGCTCACTATTGCACCGTTAAATATTATATAATATATTTGAGATTTCGTTCGTTTGTCCCAAAGTCGTTCGGTAATTTACTTCCACCTCGCCCGCCCCGATGGCGGAACCGTATGACAATATCGCGACCACAACTATATACCTAGGTAGGTATATGCGTTGGTATGCATGGTATACGCGTTATGGCTTTGTGGGTAAGTGGTAGAGATTACCGCGGACACCGGACCCCCGTAGTCCTCGTCTCTGGCACGCACGACGTCTCGAGTCAAGTCTCTACAGACATTGTTATTATTTTTCGAATTACAACAAAACGCGTTTTGTTCGAAACGGCTTTACCGTTTTAAAACGTACCAACCACTTTGTTCTTAATTCTCTTGAAAACCACAAGCAAGCTCTAAAAAACGGCCACTAACAATAATATCTGCGTTAAATTTTCTATCTATAGTATATCCTTGCAACATACACTTTATAGAGTGCTGCAGCAATTTATATTACGCGAAAACGCTTTATTATCGACGTAAACATTTTAGATGGAATAAAAAAATATATTTGGCGGCTGATCCAAAGCGTTGTTTTATAATATTTACATACACACATTTATATTCATTAGTCTACCCTATTTATAAGTGACGTCACACACTATCTATCCAACTTTTTTTTCAACTGTACATTTACAATTTACTTGTAAAAATTAAAGAAATAACATCATAATATTATAGAAACACATATTTCTGTAAGTGCTTTCGTTATGATTTTCAAAACGGTAAAACTACTTGGCTAGTTTATTGTATGAACTTCAGAGTTAAGCTATTTGACTTTTGCATAGTTGTGTGTTAATGTTCAAACTTAAAAGGATTATGAACGTCTCGCTCAGTCCCCTTCCTCGCCAGATAAAACTCAAATATTTCAATTTATTATTACTATTTGGAATATCGTACACATTTTGGCCGTACATAATCTACTACTAATAAAGTAGGTAATAAATGCGTATTGGTTTTATCGATATTCGGTTGCCTGTGGCGATTCCGATTGATCACGACGTGTCGGTATACTCATTGTATAAACATATATTTAGAGCACATTCGATAAAAAGACATGAAATACCTAACTCTAAAATGTATATGTAACCCAAATATTGTACATGCCAGCAACACACATAGTACCTAACACAAGCCACGTTCGATACGTCAAAAGAAATACGTGTTTCGATAGGAAATTGCTTGCGTATAATAATATAATAAATGCCGCACGCCATCGTGAAGACGTTCATATTGTTATTATTGTTGCAATATTATGTGTTGTAAAAAAATTGCACACGAGCCACTTTAACACCGTGCGCGGGAGATTGATATATAACAAAGTATATAATATACATTTAAATTCGATTTACGTGATCGTTTTCACACCTACAAATATTGAGTCCAAAAAAAAAAAACAACTTCAATTAAATGGATACACTAAACAAGCCATGTATTGTGTAAGTGTATTCATAATTTATTATTCATTCCAGAAAATGAAAATCGACCCATTTTTTAAACGCACAAATAATGTTTATTACACACTCGTTGAGAATTTTGGATTTCAACGTAATATAATGTAAACCATTAAGATCATTTTGAATTTAAAAAAATAAGTATCAAACGCCATTAAACCTTTGATAAAACTTTTCAACGAATTCAAGAGAATTTACAACAATTAATACGCAGTCATTTACAGTTGTCAAAGTCATAACTACCAAAAATAAAATATACAACTAGAGGAATAAAAAAAAATTCGTATACAGGAAATCACGTAGAACAATTTTTTTTATTGAAAACTCTTTTCGACGACAAAATGAGTCAACTTCAAAAATTACGTAGAAAAGAAAACACCAGATGAACTCACAACATCAAATAAAATATATTGTCGTCCGGCAGTTTCGTAAAAGAATATTTCGAGTGTTTTAATAATTAAATAAATTCATAATATAATTTGGATTAAGTAATAAAAATATTCTGAAAGACGTGCTGTGTGTACAGTTGAAATATTTAAAATATGTCATTCACGTAATAAAATGTTATAATTTACTAGATAATACATATTAACCGAAATATATCGAACTGATGATTACGAATGTGTCGTTGTTTGAGACGAAAAAATGCCCAAAAATGTCATGTATTTTTTAAATATAGATGTTTTAAAGGGATTTTTATTTAGCTTTAGAGTTAATTTACTTAAAAAAAAAAAAGAATTTAAAAACAAAATATTACAGATAAATTTGGAAAAAGTAAATTTTACACAACAAACTAATGAAAATAATCGGATTTTAATAATTTAGTTGTAACTTATATATTAAAACATTTTATTCACATGGACGTGAAAATGTATTAAAGTAATAATATCTAATCGTCTTCTTCTGAACTAAGTGAAGCAAGACAGTGAATGCACATTCTCATAAATCAAACGTAACTTTTTTATTTGGATCATAATAGTATTAACACGGCGCGTTGTATAGGCAATAATAGTACATTACTGTGAAAAAGAACACAATCATGATAAATATATAATATATAGAATACATTTTGTTGAGACAAGTGGTATATACACAACTTTTATAAGAAGGAAGGAGATCAGTTGCAAACAAATTATCACAAAAGGGACATTTTTAAACCTAGGTAAATGCACATTAGAATAATAAAAATGCCTATGGGATCTGACCCCCCCCCAATCCCCTTGTACACATCCCTGGTTAAGGACAAACATTTTTACAACATGAAATGACAAATATTACGTCAACCAAACATACCTTTTGCTTATTATACTACATAAGTCTAGATATTTTATAGTATAATAAGATTAAGCATATATATTTTATTTAAATAGTTAAACAATCTATAGATATATAGTGTGATAAGCATAAGAGATGTTAGGTTGACGTATTATTTTGCATTTCGTGTTGCAAAAATATTTGGTCTCAACAACGTTTATTAAAAAATACAATGTCTACACAACGTACGTAGTCCATTAGTCCGTTTACTGTGGCAGTATTTGATGATAAATATGGTAAAAAATCCACAAGACGTGTTTACGGAACGCACGACAGGACTCTAATTATATACATCTTACATCATCTTAATTGCAGAATACTTCCAAACCGTGCCGTTTACTGACGCGTCGAAAAAAAACGAACACTATATGATTATCAAATATTTATGTGGAACTATTTACCTACCTATTTAGTTATCTAAACATCTTAAACTGATCGCACAAAAGTAATAATTTAAAAAGTATTTAGCGGAATGATGTTTGTAAAATTGTAAGAGTGGGCGATCTCGGTAACACCCGAAGTATTGGGGTTGGCTGCAGAGAGTATTTGAAAAAATAAGAAAAAAAAATAGAGGAAAAATTATGGTATAACAAGTGTAAAAGTCAGATATGTTTACGTCGGAGGGGAAGTGGGCGCGTGGAAGACTTACGACACACCATTAATTCGTAACGTCATGATCGAATGTGCGATTTAATTCTGTCCTTAGCGTGTGCGTACGGTGTGGGTGGTTACAAGACGTGTAGCACCTAATCAATTTTGCAAAAGCCATTATGTAAGCCGTATGTACGTTTAGTAAGATTAACGCTGGTCCCGCGTAATCTCGTTATAGCCGCATCGATGGCTGCCACATGACGACGATCTCGGCCGTTATAATCGTACAGATATTTTACTATCTACGTATAGACAACTACCGTGGAAGTATATATATATATAAATAAAAAAACAAGACACTTGGGCTAAATCTCTTTCCGGCGTCGCGGCCGTCGGGGTTTAAAAAACGCAGCACACCCGTGCGCGATAATATTATACACGCGAGTGAATTACTATAAAATAATAATGTCGCGCAAATAGTTTTCCGACATATCATATTATTACTATTAGGTAGGCGTACCTATATACTATATATATATATATATATGTTATGAGAAACCGCGTGATTGGCCCGCCTATCCAAGTCAAGAATCTTATTGATAGCGTCCTCGGTGGAGTAACCGTTCCGAAAGCCGAACTGTTCAGTCCTCCCGTCAGATCGAGGTGCTCGTTGGGCCAGACGGACTAGTGGCGGGCTTGTCCGGTCCCTCGTGGAGCAGTAGTAGTCTAGCCCGCTTCTGCCTAATAAGAAAACCGGACATTGTGTAAGGTGATGCATGCGTAACCTGCCGTTGCTATTGTATTGTATTTGAATTTTCACAACGATGGCAGCAGAGGGAGTAGTATTATAGACTTCGAGTTTATAAACGAAATGGCGTAATAATAAAAAAAAAAAAAAATCGAAATTTCGCCTTTTGCGAGTTTTTGTTCTAAACCGGCATTATATACAGTCGAGTCGCGAATCTCAATAACTCGAAAAAATTGACAACTCGATTTTTTTTTTGTTATTTCCCCAGAAATTCCCATAACACTCAATGTATTATTAAGTCTTGTTAACTCAAATATAAAATTGCGATAAATATCTTAATCCGAGTATATTATATCTGTTACATCTGGGTATTTTCGTAAACACATTATGGCTTATCTTCTCAACTGTATAATAAACTAGTAGATAGAAACTGATTAAGCTTGCGAACCAAACAATGTCATCATTATAAACGGTTAGGTGATTTGTTGAATCTGTCGAAGGCGTGAATACTTCCTTTATTCGAAGGCAAATTCGAATTTAGATTTTATTAACAAGCAGCCCAAAAACCAAAAATTAATGAAAAATTATTTGTCTATCTATATATATATAAAAATGGAGCCAAAATGTATAACAATTCATCAATTGAGAACGGCTGGGCCGATTTCGCTCAATTTTTTTTTCAATTGTTCGTAATTTCCAAGAGATGATTTTTACGAAAGAAAATATTGGAAAAACCCAATCCCAGGAGGTACACAAACAAGGATTTTTAGATTTACGATGGAAATATTTGTTTACAAACGGTTGCTATTCCACCAACCTCTGTTTGTTTATAAGGTTGTCAATGGTTACATATTTATAATTATTATAATCAGTAAGAATAGATTACCATGTACATATTTTTGTAAATAAATTTATTGAAAAAAACAAGTCTTCGGGGCGGGCGACCGTCGCAATGTTTTTTTATACCTAATTCTGATTTCACTCACTTACGCACTTCATTCCGCAGGTGGATTACCTGATAATTTACTGCTAGCATATTTTCCGTGATCTAATGCAGTGGATTGCCTACCTAGGTGGTTTAAATGCATAAAAATCACTTCAGGTTAATCTTAACTTAATGTTTGACTCGGGCAACGCTGGGCGGAACAGCTAGTTGTATATAATAAATAATGCGTATTATATACATGTTTATAATACCGTTGTATCTATATTCTATATGTTTATAACATTTATGTCCGTATATTCATCATAACGTTTTTTATCGTAAAATTTTAAAATTATATATACATTCCATTACATGACTCGAAGTTTTGATTTAATTTCGATATAATTTCGAGTTGGGTATCTCGAACAATGCATATTATCTCGAAGTGAATTTTTATCACGCTTCAACTTCGACTCGCCACAGTGATAAATTCATTTGTTGCAGGACGATTCGGACGACGACGATGATGAACACTGGATGTGCAATATGAGTATTGGCGCTCAGCGGCGGTGATGGTTCTATGGACGTCAACGACGACGACGACGACGGCGGCGGCGGCGGCGGCGATGATGATGATGATGATGATGATGATGTCGACGACGATGACGACGATGACCATCTCGTCGTCGCCGGGATGTCCGGCGGGATGCGCGTGCAAGTGGAAAAACGGCAAGCAGACGGTCGAGTGCGTGGACAAGAAGGTGACGAGCGTGACGCTGGCGCTGGGCATCGACCCGGCCACGCAAGTGCTGGACATATCGGACAACGACCTGTCGGCGGCCGGGCTGCCCCACGACACGTTCGCCGCGGCCGGCCTGTCCAACCTGCAGCGCATCCACGCGTCCCGGTGCAACGTGTACTACGTGCACGACAGAGCGTTCCGGGGCCTGACCAACCTGGTGGACCTGGACCTGTCGGGCAACTGTCTGCGGCAGGTGCCGACCGGCGCGTTCGCCGAGTGCCCGTCCCTGATGAAGCTCAGCCTGAGCGGCAACCCGATCGGCGAATTGCCGGCCGGGGCGTTCCGGCACCTCGGCCAGCTGACCACGCTCGACCTGAGCGGCTGCGGGCTGACGGCCGTCGCGGCCGGCGCGTTCGACGACCTCAACGGCCTCGACTGGCTCAGGCTGGACGACAACATGTTGACGCACGTGCCCGGGCCGCACACGCTGCCCACCCGGTTGCACGGCGTCGACCTGCACCGCAACGACTGGCAGTGCGACTGTCGCATGGTCGACATGCACCGGTGGCTGACCGCCTCGCGGGTGCCGGTCACCGAGGAGCCCGTGTGCTCGGGCCCAGCCGCTTACGCCGACGTGCCGGTGCGCCGGGTGGCGGCGGACGAGCTGGCGTGCGCGCCGGCCGCGTACCCGGCCACGCAGCCGGTGCAGGACGTGGCCGAGGGCGTCAACGTTTCGTTCCGGTGCCTGGTGGCTGCCACTCCGGCGGCCACGGTCGAGTGGCTGTACGGCGGCGCGCCCGTGTACAGGCACAACGCGTCCGAGCTCATCACCGTGGACGGGAACACGACCGCCGAGCTATACGTGTTCAACGCGAGCGTCACCGACGCCGGTGCGTACGCTTGCGTGGCCGAGAACCGGGCGGGCAGGGCTCGCGTCAACTTTACGGTCACCGTCCGGCCCGGACGGCCGTTCCTGGCCGCGGGCACCGTCGACGACCGCTCCGCACCGTCACAGTCGTCGTCGGCCACGGCGGGCGGCGGCGGCGGCGGAGGCGACGGCCGACCGCTCCTGTACGTCGGATGTCTGGCTGCGGGCTCGGTGGCGCTGTCGGCCGCGGCCGCCGTCCTGGTGGCCATCCGGTGCAGGCGGGCGAAACGCTCCGGCGCCGGCGGCCGGGCCGGCGACTCGTCGTCCACCAGCAAACGGAGGCCCGCCACGCCCGCGGCCGACGGTTACCGGACCGTCAGCACGACGGCCGACAAGGAGCTGCTGGCGGTGCCCGCGGCCCGTCGGCCGGCGTCCGCGCGGTCGACTGCCACCATGGTGACGGTGACGGCGGGGGCGGGGCCGGCGGGGGCTGACGAGACCACCGTCGTGACGGCCGAGAGCAATCCGGACGTGGTGAGCGACGTGAAACGCGCCGGGTGGGAGATCGATTTCGAGCAGATCGTTTGGGCCGAATGTCCGCCGGCCACCGGTTACGTGTCCATACAGATACCGGTGCAGTGCGGCATCGAGTGCCTGGGCGCGTACTACGCGACCGCGTCCGAAGCCGTGGCCGGGGCCACGGTCCGGAGACAGCGCAGACGGGCGGCCGTGTTGACCGCGTACGACGACACCGTGCAGGTGGTGCGGACCACCGCGCAGGGGGGCTACCCGACGACGACCACGGGGCCCGGGACGATTGGCACGCCTGCCGCCGCCATCGCCGCGTTCCGAGCCACCGCACAGCCGCCGACCATCGTCGTGGACGACCCGGACGACGACGACGGGGGCGGTGGTGTTGCCGGCGTCGCGCCCATTATCAGTCCGCCGTTGCCGTTCCGGTCGGGCGACCAAGACGGCGTCGACAAAGACGACTCCATCGCGCTGTAATAACAGCGATCTCTTTTATATTCATATTATATTATTATTGTATTGTTATTTGTTCGCGAAAAGCCACAATAATTATTATTATTACCGTTCTCGGTGGCTCGACCGGACACCGTTTTTTTTTTTTTTTTTTTTACTTAAGCAATATCAATAATTATATAATTAAGCATTATATTATTATATATTACAATGTAGCGTTACGGGTATGACAATTATTAATACCGTTATAATTATCATTATTATTACTATTATCGTTATTGTTAAGATTAATAACGGGGGGACTCTGCGAGAGCAAAATTAAAAACTAAGAAAGCCGAATATTCTCTTCAAACTACTCGGGTTGAACGAGAGAAACGACGTGCCACGCCTTCGATTTGTGACGGGACTATGTTTATATCGTGCTAGAAAATCAGCAGATCATACGGTCGAAACGGTTGATGAAAAGCCGAACCGATGATGTAGAAGAAGAAGTATATCAATATTGTCGTAATATATAACCTGTATAAAATATCATCAAAATTACAAAAAGTTTGTTGGAAATCAATGATTATATTATATTGTCATATAAATAATACATATTGGTGATGGCCAACGATATAATTCTTAAAATATCGATGTCGAAATACCGGTATTTTCGATATAACGATGTATATAACAATATTTTTAAATATTTATATTCTGCATACTTTAATAGGCAATATTAAATTTATGCATAAATAAAAATTTCAGTTTGGTTTATTAAGTACGAATTTACTATTCAGTTAGTCACTAGTTCAGTGCCCACGTCGTATATAGTAAATAATTAATGTAAAAAATCAAATCAGTATTAGTTACTAATAACATATTTTATGATATTTATCAATGATATCTCATATTTTTCTTTTTTTTTTTTTTGCTTTATATCGATAATATTTAATTCGACATCGATACCGAAAACATAAAAAATAAGCCACGATATCGATACCGTATCGAAATATCGAAATCGTTGGCCAACACTAATATATATTATTATTATTATTATTATTATTATTATTATAGTAAATGGAGAACGTACATAATGCATATAGCGAAATAAACGACGTGTGTTTTTTTTTTTTTTAAGTCTGCATTAATTTATTCATAATATACGGTGGAACCTCGATATGTCGAAATTCGAGGGAAATACATTTTTTTTTCGCCTAACGATGTTTTCGACTTGCTGAGGTCGATAATTTACTAAAGTTTTCGCGCGGGAACGGCGTTTATTTCGACTTATCGAGGTTCCAATGAAATGTTTAATCACAACATGTATAAGCCGTCCGCCGGTATACCAATATACCAAAACGGTACCCCCCGTGGTGTCGTTTTAGACCACGTTAATCGTGGAATAATCGTGGAATGGCTTGGGACTGGTGCGTCAGAAGCGGCTCGGCTCGAAAGCAATCGAACTGATAATATAATATTGTATATACATATAGGTAAATATATATTGGCACATCGGATAAATAATAACAATAACACAAACATTGTAAACGCGCGGTACGAAATCCTATTTGCCTACTATTGTGATCCTGTCACATTTTAACGTGGTACATTAAATATTCGAATTTAAATCGTCTGATCGTAATAATAATAATAGTGTTATAATATGTGTACATGACAAGACATCAAATATTTACATGAACGCACTCTGGTACAGATAATACGGCGAGTAAATAGAAATAAAACATTGTGCGTGTTCCGTTATTTAAATAACGGTCAGAAAGCAAAATCATATAATACTCGATCATTAATACATAATAATATTATATTGAATTCGGCAAGGATGTCAGGTACCGTTGATATTGTAAATGGATTTATTTAATAGCTCATAAAAATAATAATTAGAATATCAGTTTGCCATATATTTTATTAACGATCAAATAAATACCTACCGTAATTAAATAGTAACAAGGAAAGGAAGTGTAACGAAACCTGAATGAGCATATTATTATAAAAAAAAAAAAACGTGATGAGATTTATCGGAGGTTTTTTTTTTTTTTTTTTTGATTCATAAAACTCAGGGCTGTTATGTTTTTCACAATATTTTTGAATTTATTGAGATTTGTTTATAACCATTTGTTTTTGTAATAAGAATAAGTATAAATAATTGTGTTTTACACGTCTTTTAACGGTGAAATAATATTGTCTGCCAAAAATAAAGGTAAACGTTGTTAAAAAAAAAAACTGTTTAGAGCCCAAACAGTTCATTTCTCGTTTAAAACGTTATTCTAAACAGAACAAAACTACTTTTTCCAAAACGAACGAACAAACCAAAACTGTTCGTTGTGCATATACAACAATTAAAACACATAATATACAAACAGAAAAATGCATTAAAATAAATTTGATCGAAGGATTTCGCGGATCCGGCGTTAATTTAATCTACTGACAATTGGCATAATAAGTAACTATAATCTTTTAGAACTCTTCGCTGTATATATATGTGTGTGTGTGTGTGTGTGTGTGTGTGTGTGTGTGTGCAAATGGAAGCTTAATCAACATCAACCTTAATTAATTTAGACGAAGATTATAGCACCGATGTTTATTAACCGTACGATACGAATTTAAATTGATATTAAACTTTAAATATATCACTACCCTGGGACTGCATTTTCGCCCGGCTTCAATTTATTACTACACTATTTATTCACGTTGTCAGCTGTTGTTCGCAATCGTCGGGCATGCGTTTTCCCGGTACGCGCACCTCGACCAGAGACGTTTTTAGACGGTGTTTGGGGAGAGAACGTCGGGCATTTTTTTCTTTTTTTGAATAGGGGCACGTTAAAATACAAATATTATTATTAGTATTAGATAAAATATAATAATAAATTATTTATCTCCTTCAGATCCGAGTTTATTTTCGAATCACGAGAAGTAAAAATATTTATTCTAAACCCTTCAATTAAACTGTTGTAGCCTCCTAACGTTATCGGTAAACAGACAGGTTTTTTGGTTTTTTATTATTATTATTATTAAGCGTAAGACACAGTTTTTAGCCGTAATATAGAAAAAAAAAATGATTTTCAAAAATCTTTTCGCCGACTTCCGTAAACAAGTCAAAACTACACTATGATATACGCCTTTAAACGCGAAAATTGCATCAAATCACGTTCGCCTGTATGCAGTTATATATGTACAGTTGTAGTCACTCCGTAAACTCAGGGGACCGAGCTGAATATTCGATTTATGTAGATAGTGGTTTTCGACTTACAGAGTGTTCGAATAATCGAGGAGAAAAAATAAATAATTAATCAGAGGTGAAAAATGTTATAACATACATACTTGTATATAGTATTTATTATATATATATTTTGGCATTGATTATATATTATTATGATATGTTATTAGTGAAATCTTTTATCTTTTTTTGTGATAAATTGATGACCACAGTCTGGTTCATAGCGTTATCTAACTTACTGTCTACTGACAGCCTTGAAAATGGCATTATATATTTCTTCGTCCATTATTCTGATTGCTCAAAAATTGACGCAATCCTACCATAAAAGATTATGCTTCTTTTGACGATGTGACAGGAACTTCTGTCTCCTCTTCTTCGTCATCATTGTCAAAATCGTGCTGATTTCTCGTAGTAGATTGTATAATTTCCTTGTCAGTAAAAGTACCAACAGTTGCGACATTATCATCAAATGATACTTATAGAGGTTCTAGCCTCTGTCGAGGTTCGAATTATCGAGTGACTTCTGTATTATTATATAATATTTTCAAGTAAATCGTGCCCGCCATCCGGGTAAGAAAACTTGAAATTTGTAGCTTGCAGGACTTATGTTACGAATTTCTATTACGAATCTTTATAAAATGGCACATATATTATTACAATAAAATGTCCGCGTTTTTAATTCTAGCCGCTACGATTGCTGTACAAGTCCCGTTGGCTATTTAGGCGCTACATTCCACTATTACCGTGTCGAGCTCGCGAACGACGTCTTTCGTGGTTTTACATAGTAATCTTCCGCCATCCGGGTTTTGTATATTATTATGTATGATATTGGTTATAATAACGACCTTATGACGGCGACTATAATTATACTTCTCGCGGGTATTTACAATTTGAAATCGATAGATAGTGTTGTTTGAGCAGCGACGTAATTGGAGGGGGAGGGGGGGGGGG
>JACXSJ010000947.1:0-14895 GCA_014851325.1 Pentalonia nigronervosa | reverse complement strand
CAAGAAACTGCGGTATTAATATATAATTATACAGACACAGTGCGGTTTTTAGTTTAAATTAATATTAATGTGTAATGCGTATATACGTGTATGACACCGGTTTATTTAAATTAGTCGGTCAGATAGCCTGAATGTCGTCGTTGTATTATAAGAAAAACAAATGCAAAGACAACGAGAGAAACTTATCTAATGTACAAAGCATGTATTATTGCACTAGGTACTTACGTGCGGATTCCCATTGCGTCGAGCATTTCGACAAGTTATTAGAGTGAATTTATTAGTGTGCTCGTTACCGTTATTTCCCGTGTTTCTGCGGCATAAGAATTAAACATACAATAATATAATACATATTGTGAAATTGTAATGCATACCATAATCAATCGCTGCTCGATACTTCCAACTATAGTATATTTCGGGCTGTATAAATCGAACAGCGTTGTAGGCACGTGAATATATTTATTTATTATAGAATTTTTTTTTATAAATTATTAAATATAATATAATATATTAAATTATTTTAAAATAAACATTTAAATACATTTTTTTTTTTTAATTTGGTATCAAGTTATCGTTAGATAAATATCCATAAGAACATAAATCACAAACCTACAAGTGAGCAGTCAATACATTCTAGTAAAATTGGTTAAAAATAAATGAACATTGGACATGTTTACAGTTATAGAGACTAAAAAAAGTCAAAAAAAAATAACTACCGTAAATTTGCCATCTAGTGATCATTTTAAAATTGATTTCATCCAAATAAATAAATAATAGATAATAAAATGTACGTAAAATGAGTGGGTAATATATAACAGTAAAAGAGAAAAATGTAGTTTATTAGTTTTAATCTCGTAATAAAAAAAATACTCATTTTTTAGTATTATGTGCTTGAATTTTAAAACCTCCTAATCTAAATTTAAAAAATATAGAGAATTAATTATTTTTTATACACTTTAATACAGATTACGGAGAAAGATTTTTCATCCACTTTTTATAACGTAATAAATAACAATGGCATGTCAAATATCTCAAAAAATCCCATCATAACAACTTCCGCTGATCTTCAACTAAAACTATTTAAAATTTATCTAAGTAATTTAATTTCACGATATCGGTCAATTTCAGCATTACTTTTTTGATCATGAAAAATAAATAGAAAATGTTGAAAACCACGTTTACGACATTTTTAAATTAGTTATTACGCAATAAAAGTTATAAAATATCTGAAAATATTTTTTTCTTGTTTCAATTTTAACATTACGATTTCGTCGTAATTTAATTTCTTCGTTAAATCTGACTTTATGGTTGAAACGGCACCTAAATAATTCAGTGTTTCGTCAGTAGCCCTTGATCTCAAACAAGACACTTGATTCTTTTTAAGACGAAAAATACCTCTTTACAGAACAATAGGGAAAATAGGGCATGTTTAGAAACACAATTTTCACATATGGATACAAATCTTGATAATTATTTTTAAAGATCAGAGTGTTTATTAATTTAAGTAGGTACAGCATTAGGCAACTCATCACTGGTATTGTTAATAAAAATGATAAACCACGCAATAATAATTTTATCATTTGTATTATTGTTATAATTATTATATCCGGAGCATACTAGTTGCCTCCCGAAATATACGAATTGCCTCCCATCCTTATCGTAAATATAAAGGTTAATATACACTAGTTGCCTCCGATGACCAGGTAGTTCATAATTATACACGAGTTGCCTCCAAGAATTTCACACTAGTTGCTTCCTGTTTAGAATTAAGTAGTGGTTCATAAACTTCACTAAAAAATCGACATAAATAGACGAATTTATAAAATTTTATTTTTTTAATTATTTTATATTTTATTATTATTAAAAATACATTATAAATTGTTTTATACTAAGTCATTAGGTTGTTAAAAATATAAAATTGTTCAGTTAAAAAAATGTCAGTCTTAGATATAATATACAACATTTATATAAAAATAACACAACTATAAAAATAATAAGTCAATTAGTCAATAAGTCAAATAAAATAGGTAAAATACAAAAAATTATTTATAACATTGCTTAGGTTTATATTTTTTAGCCAATATTTGTAAGTACTCAAAATTTGATATTTTTTTTTCATTCAGCTTTTTTATTTGAGTATCAATGAAAATTATTTTGTTTCTAATTTGTAATCGACCAAGTAGTTTAGGCTTATTAGAACTTTGTATTAAAATTACAGTCTCAGTCTGAATTAGTTTTAAAACTTCGATAAATTTTTATATATTAGGATGCGGAGACTCAAAATAGCTATTAAATTTGCTATGGAAAGATTCACAAGCATTGGTTGTGCGCTGAATGCTCGAACCTTTTTCTGCCCATATATGAGGTGGAAACATTGATTCCTCTGATATATATGTATCTACTAAATCATAAATTACGACTTTGAAATTACAAACTTATTTTGATACATAATAATATGTTTGAAAATGTTTAGAACCACTCGTGTATTTATTACCTGACTATTAGAAGATTACTAGTACTAGACCCTATTCAATACGATAAAATTTGGGGTACGCTGGGAGGCAACTCGTATGTAGTCGGGAGGCAATTCGTATAAAAATTATTGACCTTTTTGACTTCGGGAGGTAACTAGTGTGCGCCCATTATATCTTCATCTATCGTCCATTATGTCCCCAAAATTTACCGCCCCTAAAATGTTTCACCCGAGACCTAAGACACTCTTGCCCTCCCTCCCTAAAAACGGCTCCGAGGATTCACTGACTATAAGGACAACACGATTATGCTAACCAGAGTGGCAGGCGTCTTTATCAAAGGTTTTTTCAGTTCCTAGCACCAGTTCACTCTTCAGCTGCAAAAACCTTTTACAGCCATCTCTTTTCTCCGGCGGCATATAAGAAGGCCGCACCCGCCTTACGTTTTAATGCTACAAATGCGTGTTAATTTGTTAACCCGTGATCGTCTTTTGTCAGTTAAAAAGGATTTTGTTGGAGATGCCCGAATTCTAGGCATGACAATCTGACCGTTTTAACAGCGCAAGGAACTAATGTAACATATGTGTTTTTAAAATTTCCAAAACTGCATATGTACACAATTAATTAAACATTTTAAGTCTTAACAACAAATAAAATAACAAAAATTCATCAAATAAACATAGATTACAAAAATTAAAAACAGTAGAGGTACAGTATAGCAGTATACGTATAGGCATAATTTAAATAATTGTATTGGGGATCTAAAATTATAAAAGTTACACAGACTCGAAAGGGCTATGCCCCCCACACTCCCCTAGATAGTTAGACACATGTTTGTACACCTACTAATTATAGAGTTTGTTACAAAATTCCATAATTAAATTGTATCTTTTGTATTAGGTACTGATTATAGACTAAAAAATGAATACATATTAAAAGACAGACAAGTAAGTCCACTCTGCTGTACATTAGGTGTCTTGCGGGTCACTGTAATCAATATATTCAATTTTAATTACTATGATTATATCAGATTTTTCATCAGTGTGCGTCCATGTAGGAGACTAAAGTTCCACATAATTAGATGTACCATAGGTCCATAGCCATTGTGTTCTAAACACCTTTATGCCACATAATCAAACAATTATTATTATAAAAGTTTAAACTTGTGTTTTTTGTTTAATAAAATATTAAAATTTTAATTCATCTGTAAATTGTCTATTTTTAATAATTTACAACCACAAATTCTATCATTATGTTATTAAATTCATAATGACACACTGCACTATATCTATATTTATACACAAATGATTGTCCATTGTCTGTCTATCCTTTATGCATTCCCAAACCGTTCAACCGATTGCGATTAAATTTAGGACAGAAATAGATTAGACCTCTGGGAAGAAGATAAGCTAATTTAAAAAGTTAAAAGTCTTACCCCAGGAGGTGCTCACACAAGGATTTTGAGATTTATGATGGAAATATTTGTTTATAAATGGTTGCTATTGGTAACTATGATCGTTATTGATTTGTATAATCTCTGTTTATTTATAAGGTTGTCAATGGTTACAAATTTTATAACTATTAAAATTAGTAAGAATATATCATATACACATTTTTGCAAATAAATTTATAGAAAAAAACAAATCTTTAACACGGGCAACCATCACAATTTTTTTCATGTACCTACCAATTCTGATTTCACTCACTTATACATCTCATGGGCTCTGCAATCCACCATAGGTGGATTGTCTACCTAATAATTTACTGCTTGCATATTATCCGTGATCTAACGCAGCAGATTGCCTACCCAGGTGGTTTAGATCCGTGTATATTATTTCAGGTTAATCTTAACTTAATATTAGACTCAGGCAACGGTGGGCAGGACAGCTAGTAGTATATAATCCCATATCAGTTAAAAATATTGAAAATAAGTAGTTACAATTTTATTATTTATAGGAACTTAAACTTTTGGCAATTTGGTATAAAGATATACATATAATTATTTTCCATACAAAATAAAAATATAACATGTAAAAGCACAAACATAGGCAGTGATTGTAGGGGGCTTAACTACCTCCCCCAAAAAATATATATATTTAATGCCCCTCCTTACTAGTTTAAAATAATAATTATTTTTAAATATTTATTGTATTTAAAAAAATATTTATTTATTTAAAATATAAATTTTATAAAACATTTAGTATTGAATAAATGATTTAATTGGAATGTCAATTTTTTTTCGAGCTTCTAGATCACAGAGTTCCATAATAACTACCGCTTGAACTACTTCTGCACCAGTTTTTCTCAGTAGTTGAACAGCAGCTTCAAGAGTACCTTAAAAATATTGATGTAAAATTAGCTACATTTGTGAACACCAATTATGTATTACAATTTAAAATAATTTAAATACTTTTAGACAAACTATCACAAAGTAATAAATAAATAATAAGCTATTTAATTTAACCACATACCTCCAGTTGCTAACAAATCATCAATAACCAGAACTCGTTTTCCTTCTTTTAAAACATCTAATTGAACTTCCAATACATCCTATAAACAAACCTTATTTTAAACTATGTATTTGCTTGATTTAAATATTATGTATAAACAAATGTACTTGTTAGTTAAATTAAATTAACAAGTAATGAAGTAAATGACAGTAAACTTTATTGATATTTCAATTTTTGAAATGAAACATATTTAGTTTAAAATGAATAGACTTATATTTAATTTAAAAAAAACATATTTTTATTACAATATTACAAAAGTTAATTGGATTAACTTCATTTTTCAATAAATATTTAAACAAAAATGTTAACTGCAAATTTTAAGATTGATAAAAAATTCATTCAATACAATATTATGTTGTAAGAATATATCTCTATTCATTTTTAATAAATCTTGTAATATTTACTAAAATATTTGTGATACAGTTTTCCATAAGAAAATATTTTAATTGAAATGTAGATTAAAACATTTTAAAAGACTAAAATTAAATTACTATTATATGTACACAGTATGGAATTTATTGTTTAATACTTTAATTTAATAAACTTGAATTTTAAAAAAAGAACTTATATTTACTATTTTTAAGGTTTTAAATTAAGATTATAGCTAAAATATTATACATGCTAATGTTGGTAACAAAAGAAAATTAGTTTAATTTTTTATTTATAAAAATGATTAACCCTGATAATTAATATAATAATTACTCTAAAATACACCTTCATAGTTGTTAATAATATCAATACAAATTAGGCATATTATGTTTTAGTATTTTATTTTCTCAATTAAATAAAAATACTTATGTGATATTTGTCACAGAAAATAAAGTACAACTGGATATATTAAGCCTACTACTTTCATAGTTCATACATAAACAAAAAACAAAATATAGTTTATAATTACTTTAGCATATTCCAAAGTATACTCTAGTTGAGCTACTTTGCCTGGTAATTTTCCCTTCTTCCTAACTGGAACACAAGGAACATTTAAATGCAATGCCATTAAAGTACCCAACAAAAATCCTCGAGCTTCCAACATTGCAACACAATCAACTTTGCCAGTGACTTCAGCTGCATATTTTTTTAAAATATTATTCAACAATTGTAATCCATCAGTACTTTGGAAAACATTGAATATATCTCTGTAAACATAATTGCAAATTTCATTACTCAAATTTAATTGTTAAAGATTTAACTCACTATTAAAACTATTATCTATTTATTGTATAAGATGATACAAACACAATCGAAAACTTAATGATACATTTATAAGAGTTCACTTTATAACCACCAATTAAAACAATTTTTTGACATTTTTTAAGATCACCTTAGAAACTTTATGGAACCCAGAAATAATAGATTTATACTTTTATACAGTCTAAAATATTAAAATGTACAATAATCAATAATTTTTTTTTTTTTTTTGATCGGAATTTGTCAAATTATAATTTTTTTTGTAGTAAAACCATTATGAAACAAGTAATCTCTACTCTATATATTATTATGAATCTTATAATTGATGCTTATTAAATATTTTAATTTTAAAAACATAATGACAATACTTTTATATTTCTATCCCAAGGTTGGTAGATGACAATTCATTATGCACTTAAAGAGATTATAATAACTACAGACGCCCAGCACAAAAAATATTTTAAAGGAAATCTCATTATATATCGAACAAAAATTTAGATACACCCACCTAAACAATATTCCAGGCTGAGGAAAGTCTGGATATGACTTGATGTAATTCTTTAACACTTGGGCATCGTCTTCAATACTAGTAATCGACATGATAATTAACTCTGGTGGAAATCACTCAACACTCAAGCAATGCAATACAACAAAAACCTTAAATCGAAATAGTTCAAAATATTATTAATTGTTGCACATGTTAAAACTGAAGTGAATGAAAATTAGTAATTACCTGGTGCTGACAGTATCCACTCAAAGTCGACCACTAAATGAACGTTTGTTTCGCGATAAATTAGGTGTGGTCTGTCTGAACGTTATCTTAATGGATTTAAATAATGACGAAACATCGCGACTTCGATAAATTGCATATCAATCGCTATAAGACATTTGGCCTTTCACTAACATTTAAAAACAAATAAATTCAATTTAATAAAATATTACATACATTATGTACACAGCTCGTCGGTAGACGGTAACTGATAACTGCCAAGTGATAACAGTCCACAGACCACAGTCCTATATAATCTGTATTCAGTAGTCACTTCTTACGACCATTTTAGATTTTGACTTCCTGCGCGGAGCGATCAATGCACGATCAGATTATCGGAAACGTATTTAGGTATTCTGCGCCCCAGGTAAGAAAAAAAAACCCCTCCCCCACAAACATCGTGAAAATTTCTTCAACAATATATTTGTGAAAAAAAAAACACATAATTTTGAAACCGCAATGAATTTTTCGCCGTGTTCAAAATCTAAAAACATATTATAAACCCATACACACTCTGATATTCACAAACGTAATACATTTATTATAATGTAGTTAATAATTAAATTTGAACAAAGGAAATTGAAAAAAAAATTTAAATGTTAACGCCAAGCTTTTTAATCGAAAAATGCATAAATTATTTCAACGCAATTTAATTTCTTCGTTAAATCTGACTTCGTGGTTGGGACAGCAGCTAAAGAACTCGGGTCTTTTGTCAGTATTCCTTGATCTTTTTTAAGGCGAAAAAGACCTCTGCAGAATATTTAAAAATAGGATATGTTTAAAAACCCAATTTCTACATAAAGATACAAATCTTGACAATTATTTTTAATGATCAGAGAGTACATTAATTTAAATATGTATGACGTTAAGCATCTCATCACATTGTGTTGTTAATATAAATTATAACATAACCAGTAATAATTTTATCATTTGTATTATTGTTATCAATCCCCAAAATCCGTTTGGGGCCAAAACTCCTTTCCTCCCCCCCCCCTTTAATTACGGTTCTGCGCACGATGTCATTCGGCGTCGAAAAGTTTATTGTAATTTGACAGCTTTCAGTTCAAGACGTTCAGTACATTGTCCACTAGTCGCGCCAAAAAGGCCTGTTTATATAGTTTTATATAGCTGTATACTTTAAAGCTTAAATTTACATTTTTGAATATAAATCGCGATGTTTTGTGTACCTACTCAGAACAGTTGAAATCGATAAACTGTTAAGATTATTTAATCAATCAAATTAATTACAATAATATTGTCAATTAATGTGCCGATGTGCGTTTGCCTAGAGAAATTGAATTCGGATTCCCATATGAACTCATATAAGTACTATTATTTGTAATATAATGGTACAGGATAAGATAATAGTGGTTGGTGTACCAAGGTGTATAGTACTTTAGATTATTTAAAATATGAAACAAATGATAAAACATTGCTTTAAATAAAAAAAAACGATTCTGAGAGAAAAAGGAAGCTCACTGGATGATTTTATTATGAATAGAATCATAAATTCTTAATATTAAGTACTGAAAAATTTATAATACCTAATTCATTGAAATATATTATTTATTTTTTTTTTATCTTTTGAATTTAGAACTGTTAAAATAAACTTTATTTTCAATTAAAACCATATACAATTTTGAATTGTAGATCCAGTAAAAAATTGTCTTTGCCAAAAGACAAACAATTTATTTTTCTATCTATACTTAGTTTCATAAAGATTGACTTGACTATTTTTTATACATGTTTAAAATTTGAATTTGACATAAAAAATTGTGGATTCCATCATAATTCTGTAACTAAAGAAGCTATTGCACTTAAATAAAAAAATTTATTAACGATTTTCATTGCTCCAAATTCTTTATAGTTTATATACCTACTATCTTTAATAATTAATTTTAATAACTACAGCCTAAAGGTAATATAAATCCCCTCTGCCCTTCTAGATCTTTTCCTGCTTATGTAATTTCAAATTAAATCACTTGAATCATAATTGTACATTTAAAAAAAAAAATTAGGAAAATTATTCAAACTGTAATTCATACATAAAAGTAAAAAATATTGATTGATTTTAAAAAATCAAAAACATTTTTTTATGTAACTTAAATACGAATAATCATAGATAAATGAAATTATTACCAAATATTTATATTTACATTTAAAAAAAAAAGTTAATTTTGAAATTTTTTTATTTTTGTTTTTTATTTAAATAATGATAAAAATCTTGCTCGGTCAACAAGTTTTAAAATTTAATGCAAGGTGGCATATAAGTCATAAGATTTTATTAAAGAAGCATTTGTACAATTTTTTTAATAAGCATTTGAGGTTCAAATTTAGACAAAATTAGTCAAATCAAGAAAATTTACAAATTATACTGAAGTCAAAAATGTAATTTTAAAAATTTAGTGAGTCTTAAGACAAGTATAGTTCATACTGAAATTAACAAATCTAAAACATATACCTATAAACTTAATTTTTTGTATAGACATTTCCAGTTCAAATTTGGACAAAATTCAAACAAAGAATAAGGATTTTAGTTATTTTGTTGTAATTCAAAAATGTTTTGTGGGGATTTGAAACTTTTACGCTTATAATTATATTTTATAGACACTATACACAATGATATTTTCAAAATATTTAGATTAATTTTATGCTATTATCTACGTATATTTTATACCGTATTGCTAAAATTAAAATAAATTACCATAGTAATTAATAGAAATATATATATGTGTGTGATAATTGGTTGATTATCTCTGCTCAGAACATATTTTGTATGCAATAATTTATCTCATTGAATTTAAATTTAACACATTCATGATAGTGGCCTACTCAATTATGAGTTATTTGTTACACTGTACAATATTATAGAATATAAACATAAAGAGTACATTTTTTTTTTTTTATGCAAATAAATGCATTTTATAATAATAAAGTATTATTAAATATAAAATGTATTAATCACACGTAGTAAAAAAACAAAAAAAAAAACATTTAGTTTCAAATAAACAATTATTCAGACATTAATGATATCATTGGAAAATTTAATCTTTTGCGTCCTTCCAATTCTAACTTTTCCATCAATACTAATCCTTGCACAACTTCTCCACCTGCTTTTTTAATTAAATTTGAAGCTGCTTCTAATGTACCTATTTAAAAATCAAAATGTATTTAATTAAGCAACATACTGACACTGTAATTTCTTTTTAAAATAAACAATATGGGTGCATATAATCCTTTTTTATTAGTAAGAAATTATTATTACTTAAAAATATAAACCAAGTTTAATGAAGAAACTATTAGAAAACTACAAATAATGTGGCCCTAAAATAATTATGTTCCTTGTTGAATTCTTTAAAAACAAGTGTATTTATAATTTACCAATTATTAAGTATATTTGAATATACACCCAATATATTGAGGTGAATTTTTAAATTACACCCTTCCCGTCTGTTGATTGAGCTTGATTAAGCTTAATCTAACTATGTATCTAATGAAAAAAAAAAACATAACCTATTATTTATTTATTTAATATTCGAACATTTTAATTTTCCATTAAATAATATTTTAAAAAAATTTCTATTATATAATTTAAAAATAGAATGCACATAACACTATATTTTAGTTTTAATTATTGTTAAAAAATAAATTAGATAGAAACAATGTATTTTTTTAATTTTATAAATACCTATATACCAAATATAATCAATCATAATTGTATTAATTATAATATTTGATAGTAATTATAAAATTTAAAAATGATGCATTAAGCTTTCTTTTTATAATGACAAAAATGTAAAATAATTCCTACCTCTATTATCAAAATTAGTTGTACAGAGCAGTTACTTTCAACCTTTTTAAAGTGATGATCTATCTTCAAAATTTATTTTTTTTGATACCTTCAAATATTATTTTTATAGGTTATTTTATAAGTCAGTAAACATAAATAATCAGTTGGCCACCTAGATGTCATGATCTCCAAGTTGGAAATTTCTGATATAGACTACTAGGGCTAGATGATTAGTCATTGAATTTTAATATATTCTAAAACCATTTAATTATAACAGGAATAGACAATAGTAAGTTGTCAATATTGACTCAAAAACACTGTAATGTCCAATATACAATATAGAATTAGCAGTGCTTTTAAAGTTTCATAAATTTGCTCAAAACTGAAAACTACAGTTTTAAATTATAAAAAAAAAGAAATAAAATGTTTCTCAAACTTTTTCAACAAATTCAAGAAGCGAAATATTTAGTATCTATTAAACTAAGTAGGTATTGTGAATACGTCCACTTAAATGTGTTGTATCATGACTTATTATGGATCAAACAAAAATATTAGTTAAAATAATAAGTTTTTTATACCACCAGTTGCAAGAAAGTCATCCACTATGAATATCTTCTGTCCTTTTATAATACTATTTAATTGTACTGTCAAAATATCCTAAATTTATATATATATAAAATGATGTTAATACATTTCAAACAAATTAATTTAATGCAATTATATAATAATAATTAAATACTTCTCCATATTCCAATATATATGGCAACTCAATAACGGGTCCTGGTAAATTTCCTTTTTTAGAAACAGGTATGCATGGTACATTGAGATGTAAAGCAAGTATTGGTGCAAAAATAAAACCACGAGTTTCCAACATTGCAATACAGTCTACTTTACCACATAGTTGAGTAGAAATTTGTATCAATATTTTCTCCAACAATTTTATTCCATCACTGTGACTTAACAATGATAATACATCCCTACAAAATAAAAATAAATTCTCTAAAATTTGTAATATTTAAAATATCTTAACTTTAAAATGTGTTACAAAGTTTGAATGGTACTGTGGTTAGTGTTTTTGAATTTAGTCGTAATATTAAAAAAAAATTCTATGTAAATTTCTGCTTATCCAATAATGGTCTTTATTTTATTAATGATGATGAATATACGGACATGAAAACCATACAATATTTACTTGCTTAATGTTAAGATAGTTACATTTCTTTACTTACATTTCACAGCTTTTAAAATCTTTTATACATTTTTACATCTTTTAGTGATATTCAAAAAATTAGCTCTTAAGTACAATTTATACACAGTTTTAACTTTCTTTAATATATTTTACTATCTTAAAATTATAATAAGATTATAAAATCAAAAAAAAAATCTTGTAACATTATTAGGTTCTTCATTTTATTCACAATCTTATAAGTATAAAGGCTCCCATACATTGTGGCCGTAAAATGTGGCCGGACACAATTTACCGCCACTACTGCAGTATATGGGGACCTTAAGTTACATAATGAGATCTATTGGTTTTAACACTTATAAACATAAAGTTCTTGTAAAGTTAAATTTTAAATAAATAATAGAATATACAACTTTTTCAAATTCAGAGTAAAGCGAGAAACTTTATAGGATTTACAATAGTTTAAAATATTTTTTTCAGAAAAAAGCAACTCCAAAATATCATTTTTACATTTTTACCTATAGAGGTAATTTATAAAAAATAATAATTGCCTTATATACCTATCTGATTTTTGTTTTAATAAGCTCACATAAATTCAAAATAGGTGTTTAAGAAATTAATTTTTAAGTAAAAAAAAAATTTATTTACTTATATAAGATTCCTGGTTTAGGAAAGTCTGGAAAATATTCAATATATTGTTGTAACATTTTGATATTTTCCTCCAATGTATTTGTTGATGTCATGATAAATGTACTTTTGTAGATTTGAATGTTTTAACAAAATTATTTGATATCGTAACTCGTATCTAAAATAAAATGTAATATTCGGTTAGTATTATAAAGTGGTATATAAAGTTTATTTAATATTATTATATCAAACTACTAAGCACACTGAACAACTCGAGGTCACGAGTGCTGAGCAGTTTTTTTTTTTTATTGATATCTGAATTTAATAGTCATTGATAAAATTTTAATGTCAAACACAATAATAATGTGATATTGTACTATTGTGGTCACCGATTACAAATTTACGATATTGCTAAGTTAATTTATCAATAACTATGCAATAAGTGGTATACGTAATTTTTTATTTTGGATTTTATCTGTAATTTCAATTAAATTGTAATTCGTAGCATTCAAATGTCAAAACAGTTATATTATCTTCTAATATAACAGAACGATGTAATTCTTCGACTTATGTATATTTTAAGATATCAGCAAAATGTAATAAATAACAATTGATGATTTGACCATATGCACACATTGACCAATTGAATTAACTATTTAGGACTGATGACCTATTGAATGGAAATTAAAGTACAGAATCATTAACTTCGTTTCGTTAACCCCGCGATTGTAGATACTACAGTATAGCTATATGCAGATTCTACAACCGTAGCCACTGGCCGACATGACAAACCGTAAATCCTATTGAACATTTGAATTTTGAATTCTTATCACATTATCAGTTCAGTTTTATCACTTGTTGAATAAAAACATCGTACTTGAATATAATCAAGTATATCATTGCTGTTACAATAATTAAATAATATGTTCCATACCCATGATCTTTACACGACACTATCGAACTAAAATACAAGAACTGGTTTTTAAATATATAAAGGGGAAAGTAGGTAACTGCTCTGCTGTACAGTGTACAATAGAAGTCTGAGTGTAACTCGTCATTGAGTAGATCACTGTGTATTGTAATCGAAGTGTTAAATTTAAATTTAATGATAAATCGTTGAATACGAAAAACAATTTTAAGCGAAGACTGTCTGTCAGCCTATTATCATAATATAAATAAATTACTATTAATTATTAAAGTAATTAATTTTACTAATTAATATAAATAAATTGCTAGTTAAAGTAATTAATTTTACTATCAGTAACATGATACAAAACTATAAATAGGCAATAGCATAAAATTAATCTAAATGTCTTGAAAATACCATGTGGTGTTTCTCCTCTTAAATAATTAAACCTTTTAAATATAGAATAAATAATAATATAAGTACGTAAAAGAACAATTAAATGTAAATCTTTTTTCGTGCGTAAAAGTTTCAAATTCCCACGAAAAATATTTTTGAATTGCAACAAAATACCAAAAATTGATATTCTTTGTTTAAATATCGAATTTATAATATAAACATTTTATGAAAATTTAAATTATCTAAGGTTATTCGTTTTTGTAAATTTTGAAATATACTTGGAATTTTAAATGTTGACCTCTCAAAAGTAGCAACTATAGATCCAATTTGCTATCAGAAACCACCCTAAAAGATGAAAGTCAGAGCATTTTTTCAACTACTTATCGTGTAATATAAAACACGAAAAAATTACACATCATTGTAAAATCAATACATTCAAAAACACTATCAAATCATCAATACACTCAGAATCTCAAAATTAAATTTAAAAATTAATTCAATACTTAAAATGTTTTAACTATCTAAAATGTATGTATTAAATGCTAAAGAACTTTTCAAATTAAGTTAAGTACTAAGTAGGTACCTATACACCAATAATAATAGTGGTGTATTAACTTAATAAATTATAACCTTTACACCAGATGATCCATTTAACGTCAGAATATTCATTATTATAATTGAAAAGTTAATAAAAACTATAACTAATATTATTTTTATATAATTTTCAGTCGTTTAAAACAACATATTTTATTGTTTCTCATTATCATTTTCAAATTTTTAACTTTTTTTTAATGACAATTTGCTTTGGAATAAAAGTTGTTTTAATCCAAAGCAGAATATTGTATGAATACTTCAATCAGGCCCGGATTGAGCCGGCGGGCTACCGGGCAAAACCCGGTGGGCCGTTAAAAATTCGAAAGATTTGGGCCGGTTTGATGATAGTTTGAATCAGTGGAAATATCATATCCATAGTTTATTTTACATCAAAAAACAAAAATGTGATTCTAAAATGTAATTTATAATAAAAATTATTATCTTGATATAATGACAGCTA